>JAHDVE020002707.1:0-46396 GCA_022606495.2 Halesus radiatus
AGAAAGATTTATCGTATTTGAGTTGAGGAGCAGCGCCATGTAGCGACAGTAATGGTAAGTATAGAAATAAAAGTACATCAATAATGTAATATAGATTATTATATTTTTTTTAATATGAATACCGCACAAGAGTCCCAACTGCTCCCAACCGTCTGGAGCTAGTGAGACTATTGCATTCCCAATTAGGGAATGTTGTGAGGCAGGAGGTATTGGGGAGGGGAAAGAGAAGAAGAAGAGGAAGGTAGGGAAATAGGGAAATACCTGGCTATTCAGATCTGATCACCAAACACGGCTAAAAACCATTTGACGCAACGTTTCAATTCTGAATGGTGGTCTTTCACCAGGGCGATACTGAGAGTATCTTCCACTCTGGAACGTGCGCAAATACACTATTATTTTTAATGAATTAATTGTGAAACAGCACAAATTAATTAAATAAAATGGGATGTGAACCCGAGACCTTCGGATTCGTAGTCGAGAGCCTTACCCCTCGACCATGGAGGCCGTCAAAGATAATGTTTGTGTTGTTGCACATCATAGTTACTACAAAATAGAAAACTAAAGTACATGATACTAGAAATGCAACAATAAGGCGTATACAAGATGTAAACATAGTACATTCATATTTCGAAAAACCTGATCGAATTTTTCTAGAAGACATGTTTCCTTTATTTATTTATTTTTTTAAATTTACCCTTATTATTTACAATTAAGAGTTTTATAAAATTTAAGACGAAATTAAAACTTGTAATTACTGTTGTAGTTATCTAATAATTGTTTGATATGTAATTTGAAAGATTTTTTTTTCTGTTTTGATTTTCATAATTTAAAACAAAAATAAATAAAATGCTTCTAATCCGTACTAGATATTTCCTAAACCTTTTGATGAAAATAAATATCATTAGGTCTAGGTTAGAATTTTGGCAATAAAAAGCATCGTCAAAGTTAATCTAAGCGAAACCGGTTGGGGTAAAAATACAATAAATCTGTGGTTTACAACAAAGTGTTTCATTTAAAAAAAATATTATTCGTACACTTTTTTAAATTAAAAATTGCATTTTGTAGAAATTAATAAAATATGTTTGTATATGTAATGAAAATTGTTGCTGCATTATTTGTATTAGTGTAAGAAGTACTGCCGGAACACGACTGTACTTGTATCTGGAACCATGAATAAAACTATCAATTTTAGTTAACGGAATAAAATTTGACCGCTTTAAATAGTGTCTCAAAATCAGAATTGGGAAAAAATTTGAAATGGGTGAACTGCTTGTTAAGCCCTAAAGCTATGAGTAGGTACCAAACTATTTAGCAAGGACAAGATCATTGACTCGGAGCAAGCACAGATCGCCTACTTAGACAAGAGAAATATCGCAGAAAAAACCTGCTCTCAGACAATAAAGTGACGTACGAGTAGTTAACCTTCGCGTGCCCAACGTGGCAACCAATGTTACCTGGTTTTTTTAAATATAATATACATATATTTTTTTAATTATATGTATTCAAAAAAGGAATTTTACATGATTTACACAAAATAAAATAAAAGTTGCGATATTATTCAGTAGTAGCATGTTACAATTAAATAATATTTATAAAGATGTACCAGATAATTAAGGTGAGGTTGTCTGGGGGAGTACAATTTTTTTATTCGTTTATTTATTTATTTGTCATATGTTTTATTATTCAGTACATATTTTCAGTGTATTTTTTACGGTGAAATTTAAAATATTTTAAAATTTTATTTATGTTTCTGATTTGTTCTTGCAATGATTTTTTTTTCATATTTACTTTAATAAAAATATAATGTATTACATATTTGTGCCATGTTTTAGAGTGGAAGATACTCTTAATATTGCGCTAGTGGTAGACCAACATTGAGAATAAAAACATTGCTTGAAATGGCTTACGTCGTGTTTAAAGAAAATAATATGATGCGAGTACCACACAAGAATCCAAGCTGCTCCCAACCGTTTGGAGCCAGTGAGACTATGGCATCCCCAATTGGGGTGTGTTGTGAGGCAGAAGTTAGTGAGGAGGGGAAGAAGAAGATGGGGAAGTACTTGGCTATTCAGATCTGGTCATCAAACACAGCTGAAGCCATTTCAACTAACGTTTCGATTCTGAATTGTAGGCCTTCACCAGGGCGATACTGAAAGTATCTACAACTCTGGAAAATGCCGCAAATATACTATATAATTTTTGAAATGAATACATTATGACATAATACAAATTCATCAAAAAAATTATGTTTTCTTAGAAAGCAATTACTTTGTGATTTTAAACATTTATCAAATAAATCAAATACTTTGTTTTAAAACACTCATTTAGTTTTCATCATCACCAAGCCCGGTTTTGTTTATCCAAGCTTCGTCAGGGTAAAATTTAGTGTCTCACTGTTCTATCGTTTCATTTTATATTCTGTCTCTTTCTTATTATATTTGTATGTCTCACATATATACTCGTATATGCTCACTCTACGTATTTTAAAATTTTACCCTTACCAAGCTTGGGATAAGCGAAACAGGTTGGTGAAGATTTATTAAAAAATGGGTTGTTTAAAATTAAGCGCTTGTTCCGCTATTTGAAATTTGATTTCGATTTGAACCCGCGATCTCCGGATTTGTATCCAAGGATCGTAACCACTCAATAGCTCTGATCTGAATAGCTTAGTAGTTTCAGGTTATAACCTTTTTGTTAACCTTCCTTTACTCTATCTCCTTCCTTTCTCCATCTGCTTTAGGTTCAAAGAATACCCCGATCGGGAATGCTATGGTCTCACTGGTACTGGGCAGTTGGAACTCTTGTGCGGTTTTCACATAAAAACACGTTAGCAGCCTAAAGTTCTAGCTTCCCATTTTTGTTTTGATCTAAATCATTCCGTATTCATTTTCATACATGAAATATTTCGTTTCGCTTGTATCCATCAAAAAATTTCATGCAAAACTAAGAAAAATGCCACACATATATACTTACTCTAATGAGGTTATATATGTTTGAGAGTACTACTTGCAAAGCCGAAAACTTTCTTCTTATGAAAGCTGCGAATGTTACCTATTTCTCATAACATTTTTACGAATACGAATTAATACGTACACAATGGTGAAACAATTTAAGTACCAGATCTCGCCTAATTTCGCAGGAAATTACTCCTTAAATTAAATTTGATGTTTCTTGAGAAATCTTTGGCCGCCATCTTGATTATGATTCACCTAAGAGCAAAAAATGTAAATGTATAATATTCTCATTACGACATAAATGAATTTAAAAGGTGCATAACCTTTTCACTTTTGAAATGCAAATATTACGGTAACACTGGCGAGTAATCTTGGGAATCTAAGAAAGATTTCGTGCTTGGTAACGGAAGGATTAATAGAAAAAAAAACGTTTTATGGGATATGGGTGGCAGAAGAAGATGCCTTAGGCGGCGAAACCGGTTACGCAGAGTAAGAAGTAAAGATGAAGGCGGAATAGTTTTCACATTCTTCTAAGTCACATATGCAAAGTGTGCCAATATGGAATAACGTATTATAGTGTATTAATGAAGTAAGTTAATTTTGTGAAAACAGATGCATCAGTGATGGACAACCTTTTCGGAGGGTCAATACATGCATTGTGAATTTGTTCGCGGTCCTCAGGGGGTAGGTATTTTCACCTTGACATGGTTAACTTTGCAGTCGATGGTGTTACTAACCCACTAAAACGGTAACTTTTTAATATACGTATAATAGAGATAATAGATATGTTTAACTGCTCGGAATACAAATACACACAGATAATTATTGCATACATCCTCAATAATTATTAATATATGTGTCGAGTATAAGTATCAGTGAATGTGAGGTATGTTTTGAATATTCGCCTCTGTAGCAAATTATTTGGAATGGTACTTACACCATGTTATTCTTGCATTTGTTCGTGAAACAAATGAAATATATAGTTAATCATTGTACAAAATAATATTAACATAACCTAAATGAAATATGAAAACGGAAAAAATGACAGAAAATAAAAAGATTTCAGTCGCATCTGGGATTCGAACCCAGGTCCTCTGCCTATCCGGAGCAACCGCTTAATCAACTTAGCTAATGAGACCAGTTCAATTTATGCCATCTTTATCGATATCATATCTCAAATTCAAGATTTGTTGATATTATTCTCCATTTTTTTATCCCATATTATTGGCAGCTATCTTTATAATGATCATAAAGTTCCTAAGGAACACAATTGCAAACTAGACAGTGTCTTCGGATTAATATCCGATTTTTTATTAATATGAGACATCTATTGACTTTTTATAAAAGTGTAAAGAATATATTCAAATTTTAATTATTTTTATTGAGTTTGTAATTGTATTCCTTAGGAAAACGAGGTTTTTAAATCTCAATGAAAATAATTAATAATTAAAAATTAAATATTCAGTTGTATTTCATGAAGACTATCTATCTATTTTATCTATGTGCCTACTGTGATGTGTTTTGCACCTGTGTCACTATTGTAACTAACTAAATATGTAAACACCCATATAGTGCGTATGTAATATAATAAATATATAAATAAATACATGGAACGCACAAAAAATGTGCCGCAGGTGAAATTTTTCTATCTCAAAGGCCAAATCAATAAATGCTGTGCGTTTGTATCATTCAGAAATATAAGAACATTAAAAAAAAACTTATGCATGCTTTTGGAGCCAGCGGGGTTTTGGCATCGCTGATTGGGGTATGTTGAGGCTCAAGAGAGTGGAGAAGGAAAGCAAATGTGCGATAGGAAGATTTGAGAGAAACTGACTATTCAGATCTGTTGACCAAACACGGCTCAAGCCATTATTAAAACCCCTCCTCGCCTGTGCTGTCAACTGATTTGACATGTCTCTAATCATTTCAATATCATTATAAATATGCTAAAACATAAAGTTCATATTTTGGGTGTTCCTCATCAATACATTTATGTATTTGATAAAATATTTCAAATATACAACTATTTATCGAAAGCAACAGAATTTCTTCTGGTCGAAAATTCGGAAATGTATACATATTGCATTGATAAATTGCCGAGTGGTGCCATAGCGAGTAAAAGGGGTACGGGATTCGCTCACCATGCCACGATGCGCAGTCGTCAGCAGTAGTCGGAAGTGTTTTTTATCCGTTTTCAGCGCTTGTGCACAATATTTTATCTATGTACTATTAATTAAATAATTTTAGTAAATTATAAATGCAAACCATTAAATTTTATCCAACTTAAATATCAGAAAATTTTATTTGTGTTCACTGTACACTGGGTGTACCGCACCGGAGCGCGAGGGATTTTCTAGCACGGCAAGGAAAGGGTTAAATAAATGACACTGTTCCACTGGTTCGGGACTGTTGACGTACTTGTGCTGAAATCACATGAAAAATAAGGTAGGATGGAGGATAGGGGAAGGCAGGGGAATACATAAATCATTTCTTGGAAACGCCACGCACAAGGTCCCACGTCATAAAGTCTCCACGCTTATTTTTGGCGCCTATCTGAATGCGGTATCCCGCAGTGCGTTGTCAATATCTACTAGTATATGATCACACCATGTAATGTCACACCATCTATATGATTACTACATCGTGAGCACGGCTTCTTGTAGTGTCTGAAGCCAGGAGTCAGGAAGTCATCAGGCGACATGGTTTCCTGTGATAAGCCTTACTCCCACATTGGAATTTGAGAGCTCATTAAATTCCTACAAAACTACCTACGTGTTTTGGTCTCATCAAAAACATCGATAAGAGAAAATGATGGCATGAGGAAAACCAAAGAAATTTTTATTTTTTTATTATTATTTTATTTTTTATAACTATTTTATTTTATTAATATAATTGAAGAACTTTCTTACGACCATTGTTATTTCCCTATAAAACAAAAAAAAAAGAAATTTCAATACATGCGTGTTTTCTTATTTTTTTTATCATTCCATGGATATTGTGTCAAATGTAGGTCCATATGTGACGATGAAAATTATTTTTATAGTTGAAACATAAGATGGGTGCGTTAACCAGAAAATTCAGGAAGATTGGTGCGCAAAAATTTTTGATGTCAGAGTCGACGGAGTTTTTGCTTCTGCGGTGAAAAATTTTTTTTTTACAATATTTCCACACAGGAAGGAGGCTCTGAGGATAATAATTTCCCTCAAGGTCTATATCATCTTTGGGGATGATGTGTGGAGGGTTTTTTAGAGGTTAGAAAGGATTGAACTTCGGTCTTGGAGAAAACCATGTTGAAGGAGGGAGGAAACAGAGAGACCGACAGATCATTCCACAGCCGAGCTAGAAGCGACCCGTTGTTACGAGAAAAATGTAGATCGCGTGCAAACGCTGGGCGAGCGTTTGGCGTGTTTCCCGACTATGCACCGGTGCCGAAGGGATTAATTACGCTAGTTCCTCAGAGCATTTTCCGTTAAAATACCGATTTTAATCAAATAAAATTAAAATTTCCACTCTATTGTCAGGATAATGGTTTAAGTAATTTGACGACTTCCGTGACCGAGCTGCTAAAATCCTTTGTTCTGGGCACAAATATTCGAAACTCTGCTACTTTAGCTGTGTTAGTGACCAGTTCAAAATATCCGGCTCGAAGAACCAACGTCCGCATCAGTAAGTCCCCGATCTGCCTAGGGTTGTAAATCTTAGACTTTTGGATGGATTGAATTTGTTGAGAAAATATTGACGTGTATGGGTGCTTGTTACTCCAACTAAATAAAAGGACTACCGTTGTAAACACTGAGCATCTTTCTGATGAATAATACGAATGCTTTCGTGAGGCTTGAATACCTCTAACGTAATTGATAGAGGCTGTTATTTAATGAATTTTGCACTAGTTGTTGTTTATAACTTACGACAGTTTAAACAATAGAAAGGCACAATGTTGAGAAAAATATCTATAATTGACACTTGTTTGAAGGCCAGATAAAAGCGATTTTTCTTTTACTTTGTTTTGGTTATTTAATATATTGTTCTTTTTATACACCTGCGAACCAAATAATATATAACTCTCTAAAAGTATTGTACACTCCAAGATTCAATCAAAAATCCAAGCTATACATATAGAAAATGCAGCTTTGATTCAGACACATTTACATTACAAGTACATTTGTATGTTGATTTCAACTAACTAACTAACTCACCATCACACTGTTTCCCCAAAGGGGTAGGCAGAGAAGAAGTACCGTCCCACACAGCAACCAAAATACAGTCTTTGCAGTCTGCTAACGCAATAAATACCTAGTATGAATGTAATGTACTTATTACTATTTACTGATTATTATTTACTTATTATTATTACTTAATTATTATTATCTAATTTTTATTATTTATTTACTATTATTTACTTAATAATATTTACTAATTTTTATTCATGTATTATTATTTACTTACTACTATTTACTGATTATTATTAAATTGTAAAGCCGTTCATCTCAACACAGGATTGTCCCAGTGAGATGGGTGGTTAATGTTTTTTGTTTTCATAATTAAATTTAAGAATATATAAATAAATGTGAATTGACTCGACTGTTCTAAAATGGAAAATTCCTCCAAGTTGAACAAAGCATTTTGATTTTTTTTTTGTTCAAAGCATTTTGTAAATAGTGTATAATATACACTAAACAAAAAAATAAAATAAAAATAAACGTAAAGTAATTTATCTGCAAATTCTATGCGGGTAGTTAGGAACATTAATAAGGTTAATACAAATCAAAATACAAATCGTAAATCTTTTATAAATTAATTAAATAATATACTTTGTATTCACCACTTTATTAATACAATGAACTTTATGAATGATTGGTTTCTAAAATATGATTTGCAAATTCAGAAATAAAATTAACAAAATATTTCTTAAAAATAGCTTCCTTGAATTTATTTTCATATTAATATTAATAATAATTGACGGCCTCCATGGTTGAGGGGTAAGGCTCTCGACTACGAATCCGAAGGTCGCGGGTTCAAATCCCGGAGTGCGCAAGTATATTTTATTTAATTAATTTGTGATGTTTCACAATTAATTCATATAAAAATAATATATAGTATATTTGCACACGTTCCAGAGTGGAAGATACTCTCAGTATCGCCCTGGTAAAAGACCACCATTCAGAATTGAAACGTTGCTTGAAATGGCTTATAGCCGTGTTTGATGACCAGATCTGAATAGCCAGGTATTCCCCACCTTCCTCTTCCCCTTCTCCTTCCTCTCCACAATACCTTCAGCCACAAAACATTCCCCAATTGGGAATGTCATGGTCTCACTGGCTCCAGACGGTTGGGAGCAGTTGGGACTCTTGTGCGGTATTCATATAATAAAATAAAAATAATAATAATAAAAATAATTTCTTTTCTGATTTCTCACATTATTTTTATAATATTTTTTATTAACATTTTTTGATTAATTACTTATCTACTTTAATCAATTTGTGTTTATGTTTATAATTTGTCTATACTTACATTATTGCGTTCTAATTTTTGTCACTTGTCTATACTTAACATTGCTATTTTAAGTATTCTATTATATACTCCTGATGAAGAAAGCATCCCTTTCGAAACATGCAGCTATCTGTATATTAATTAAGTGGTGAATATAAAGTATATTAGTTAATTAATTTATTAATAATGACGCCACAAAGTGAATACCAATCGTTGGAAGAAATTATATTGTAATCTTTTAAATTCTATATGAAACATGTAATACAATTTTAGGTAAAACATTCAAAATTGCCGACTGGTTTTTTAACTGCACGTTTTAAAACAAGTTAGTATTTATTTCATAGAATTGAAAAAAAATTACAGTGTCGAATTTACATATAAATCATTTGTAGTATTACTATAATTAGCAAACCAACAAGTGATGTTGAGGGCTATTTTTTGGTGCTAGCCCTTAAATGTCTCTGTCAATCTCTGTCAATCTTAAATCTTCGATTGCATTTTTGATTGCGCAATATTTAATTCCTATTGCGAAGGCCGTTGTAATGCTTGTTCTATATGAATTTAAATTGCTCTTATTACATTGTCTGTAATGAGTGTACTCCAGCTCATTGTGAGTACCTAAGTACAGAGTATTATGAAAGATAATTGTTATCGAATACATTATAATATGCAAAATTTAAAAAAAAATAACATAAATATTTGAAATTATTGTCTTGCAATATTATAACCTAGTACAAGTGTGACCATTTGTTTATAATATTCACGATGAATTCCCCTTCTCAGTAGGTACTGAAAACTGAGTCGTGAGTCAGTACCTAGTTATTTATTAAAACAATAATAAATTGAGTTTAATTTTCCTAGTTCTAGGTTGTTCAGCAGTATAAGGAAAATCGAATGTATTTTTATTTTTCAATTTATTTTAGAAACAAAAACTAGATGTATAAAATGAGTGGTGTACAAATTACAAGGTTTTAGAAAATTATTACAAGGATCGGTTTCAATAACATGTCTCTATGTAATATCTAGTAAATGGTTATATATATTTTACCGGGCGGGGTTAGTACAATGCCAGGGAATGATACATGGTAAAGATAAAAATTTATATAAAGATTTTTTTTATATTAACTTATATATACATCTGAACACTTGTACATAAACCTACGTGTAATATATATATAAAAAAAATCCCACATAGGCAAGGCCAGTGCGTGAGGAGAAAAGGAGCATACATGTTAATCCAAATTGTGGCGACTTATTTATAAGATTTTATTTAATCCCACCCCATTGTAATTTGGATGGGTTTTTAAAATAACCGCAGTATGAAAATGGCTTTGAACGCCGAAACAGCTGTCACAACAATAAAAACTAAAAATACTCTTAGAACTTCATAATAACATTATTAAATTTGTTTTAAATTAAATTAAATGGAGTTCTACGAATTAAACACGAAAACAATTAATAAAAGGTGCATAGTGTATAAGTGTATGTGGCTGTGTGTATGTGTGTGTGTGTGATGTGCTAGAGAGTTGTGATTGCGCATTGATGTTACGAGTAATATTTTTCTTAAATGGAATTCAAAAAATACGTCGAGATTTGCGTTGTACAAAGATTTTTTTTAATATTTGGAGAACACGGGAAATTGGTGAATTTACTGCACCGTTTGTTTTGTTGTTTAATGTATAAAATAGTTTGGTGTGTCGAGTACTTTTCAATGGTATGTTAAGGTTAATTTGAGATACGAGTTTAGGGCAGTCTATTTCATCATTAAGATTTTATACAGGAATATAGTGTCGGCTACCGTTCGCCGTTCGCCGTAGTTTCAGAGATTGGAGTGCACAGTGATAATTACTGGTGTATTTGAACTGGAGAAACTTATTGAATTTATTTTGTATTCGTTCTATACTATTGACATAAGCATGTATTTGGGATAAGGTATCTGCCACCACTGTCAAGATAGCATAATAAATAATAAAATATGCCAATTCGGAAGTACCCTTCCTTCATCAGGACTACATTAAGACTAACCCAAGATACAAAATAATGATGATTCAATAAAAAAAAACATGTACCTGGCTCATTAATAACCTTTAAAAAGGTTAAAAAACAATTTTCAAAACCGATCAAACAACATGAGACATCAATAAATAGTGAGTCAGCTTGGTTTTATGACATTTCATGTTTTTTTATTTAATACGACCACTGAATAAATAATCCCTAGAAGTGCGATCTGTACCGATTTGAAAAATAACTGATGTCGCTAATTTATATATCACCCTTTGACTCCTAGGACTCTACACTTTATTACTTGTTATATATACGTTTGGGTGCCATAATTGATTTGCCAGCGAAGGTAATGCCTTGTGACGATTTTTACTATCTTTTAACAAAAAACATTGGTTTGAAATTTTTTTTTTTTTCAAAATACATCTAAAAATAATAATGTTTTTTAGTTAGTACCTACCTGTGTTTTCCATTTTGAAAATATTCTACCAAAACGAACCTTCTCCTTTTGAATCTCTAATCTGTGGTTAACCAGATTGGTATGGGCTATCCTCAATACAACATGGCGGGTTAATTGTTTTTCATACCAATTTTAAAACGTTATAGCAATACTTTTACATAATGGATTTCATTCAAACTTCTTTCTAAACCTTCCTGGCGCTAATAAGAAAAAACTGTGCTATATTAAGCGAAACTGGGCGAGTAATTTTTGCAAAAATCGAGGACAGACATACAGACAAACAAACATTCGTTTTTAGTGTTTTACAGATATAGTGAAAACAATTATAAGGAAGATAAAAAAATGATTCAAATAAGAAAAGATAAGTATATAGAAACATGAAATGAAAAACAGTTTTTAAAGAGTACATTAGTATGTAAATACTTAGTATTTTACAGATATTGTGAAACTGTATAGTGCAAAAATATTTAAAAATAGGGAAATAATTTTTTTTTATAAGTTCGTTTTGAGAAAGGATTAGTTTACAGAAATACACATTTTTTAACTATTCACAAAAAATAAAATCATGAATAACCATTTAAAAAAGTTACGAAATATGTAAATAACTATTTTTTACAAATATGCATGAATTAGTAAATGGTGGAAAAAAATTTGAATGGTCATAAAAATGTTTGATCAGTTTCAGAAAGTCAGAAAAATGTAGCTACATCGGGCATCAGACACCCACAAAACAACACTTCTATATGTATATTTCTTCACTGCTTTCAAGTGCGATTAATTAAATGAGTAGCGTTAGCTTAGTATAGTCATTATATATTTGAATTGCTCATTAGTCAAGTGTGTGATTAAAGGATTGTTTAAATTGCATGTGCCAAATCGACTACCACATTACACTGTATGTGTAAATTTAAAAAATGACACACTTCACAACCTTCTTAACGAACATGGGCAAATTTCGATTCAAAAAAAGAAGTTTGTTAATTTATAAAGCAATTGATGCACCACACATTGACTACTATTCTAGTGTTCTCTATTTAAGTTATGCAGATCGCTTTAAAAAAACTTCAAATAATCCAGAATATAGCAATACAACAAATTGTAATAAATATTTATTTATTTATTTAACATCAACGGTATAAATATACTACAAACAATAATTACATGTCACAGTTCACTACAAGCATAAGAATATAGCACAAATAATTTTATAAGGTAACTGTTAAATATGGCATTAGGTCGTACAATGACATCAGATGGTATATAAAGTATAAAAGTTGATAAAAGATATAAAAGTCAAAGATATGCGTATATAAAACATATAGTAAACTCAAGTTAAATTAATATTGATTGAAAATATATGATAGTCTTCTTGTACTTAACTTCTGTTCAGTTAAATAGATCCGCCACATCATCTATTACTAAATTCATAGGTACAAGCGAGTGTTTGTAATGCTCAGTCCTGGTGTTGTTACATTTAAACAGGATTTTGGAAATGAATGACGTTAATTAAATCAGGGCTGTCTATATTACCATTTACAATTTTGAACATAAATATGAAGTCGGAAATAATTCTTCGATCTGAGAGATTTAGTAAAATTAGTTCTTTCATCAAGTAATGTGGAACACCGAGTTTATAATTAATGTGTCTTAGGAATTTATGCTGAATTTTTTCGATTGAATCTGAATTACTTTAAAATTGGGGGACCAGATAATACCAGATAATAACCAATATAAATTAATATAGAAAATGCTCCAGGAATTAGATATAATGAGTGTTAAATAAATGATTTTCCATGACGTTTTAATTTTTATTGACGAAATTTTTAACAATTCATTACCACTTTACTTTTTTTGTGACAAATTACATTACAATAAAGACTTCCACACACACCATACAAGACATATAATTGTACCTAGGTTAAGGGGATTGAATTGGTAAAATTCGAAAGAAATCACGCACTCCTTATGCAGGTGGCGATAAGGTTGAAATTCCCATTTACGCAAAAAAGACATCAAAATGTGTTTTTTATTTTATTTTGTAAAACTCAAGTATAAATATTAAAATGTTTTTCGGTCATATTCTAAAAAAAACTTACTTTTTCAGAATGTACAATATGACAATATCCAAAAATGGTTCGTAAGTAGGAGAGTTTGCACTTTAAACATTCTTGTTTATGTCTGATGCTTTATTTTTTTCCAGGCTTATAAAAAGACTCACCTAAAAAACTCCCAGATAAATAAAAGGACAAAGTGTGTTCTACTTGCAGTATTTAATTAAATCATCTCTGATATTTCTAGGCCATCAAATTTTCAAACCAAAAACACATGATTTTGCATTAATTCCCATTGCATCGCCTTAAGCATTTTATTTACAGTAAAATTTAAAAATAACATATTTAATAAGTATTAGAAATAAGCAATATGTAAATTAAAAATGAAAAAAATATATCAGTTTATATTGGACCACATAAAGTGGGACAATTTTAAGTTTAATGAATAAAAAAAAAATTGCTTGTTATTTTTTAAAGATCATTGAAAATGATATTAACAAATCTCAAATAAGATATGAAATAGAAAAATACTCAAAACATAAAAGTTATGGGTCGCTTCTGAGAATCGAAACCAGTACCTCGGTCTTATCGGGACTAGCACTCTGGCCACTGAGCTAATAATAGCTTATTAGTTTCCGTCAGTTTTATCGATATCGTACCTCAAATTTTTAAGTATCATCAATGTCATCTTCTATTAATTCCCTTTATTTTTGGGTGATTGCAAGGTTCTAGACGAATTTAATTGCTATCTGGATAGTTATACTTTCAGTTTCGTCCTAATGAAGGAGCACTATTAACGGATCGAAACGTTGTTTGAAATGGCTATAGCCGTGTTCGGTGATCCGATCGGATTAGCCAGGTACTTACCAACCTTCCTCTTATCTATATCCTTTACATACCAACTCCGTTCAGCTTCACAACATTCAGTAATGAGGTTATCTCCTATAACGGAAATTCTGTTATTTACAAATGTATCATATAAAGCATGCTGAGGACAGAACTTTATGAATTTTTGATAAATATCTAATACTACCGAAGATGTAAGCCATCAAAATGTTGGTAATACCGCCGGCCGGCCGAAGTATTATGACACAACCTTATTGCGAATGTCATTTTCGGTCAGTTGAGACTCTTATTCAGTATTCAAACAATAAAACTAACTATACAAATTATTTGTTATTTTGAAACTGTCAATTTACATTGGAATTCCATTTTAAAATATATTTTTTTTTATTATTAAGCAACCTTTGTAACTTTCATCCACTTATTAATTGTTTTTGTTTTAAATTCGTAGAACTTCATTTTTTTTTTTTTTAATTCAACGTAGATCAAATTTAATAATGTTATCATTAAGTTCTAAAAGCATTTTTAGTTTTTATTATTGCGACAGCTGTTTCGGCGTTTAGGGCAATTTTCAAACTGCGGTTAATCCACGTTGTGGCGATTTATTTATATGATCTTATTTACCCCACCCCCCCCCCCATTTTGATTTGGACGGGTTTTTAAAAATACTAATTTATTATTGGTAAAACCTATTTAGTTAGAAAATAATTAAAATTCCCTATTTTTTTAGGTTTTTGACATTTATAATGTGTTTCCCCATATTTAAATGATAATGTTTTCTTAATTGATTTATTTGAATGTGTTATATTGCTTATTTTAAATCGGACCGGTTTCACCTTCTAACGGCAGACTGGGAACGGGTATCACCAGTCTGAAGATTCCCAACAAGTAGAAAGACAAAGGTTTTTTTAACTAAAAAATAAATTTAAATTTTTTTTATTAATTATAGGAACACTTCTTCGACTTACAAGTAATACTTAAATTATAATTGAGGACTCATTAGATATTTCAGAAAAAATGTACAAACTCATACATCCTTTCAATTTCCGCTATGCCAAAAAATCCCCTTAATTTGTCTGGAAGGGACTTCTATTAAACTCGTATGTGTCAGCACGTCAGAAATATTTTTTTTTTATTAGATAGATGAAATGAAATAAAGAGTTCGAATTCGGAGAATGTACAAACAGTTAATGCTACCTGTGTTTAGGGGATTCACAAATTGGTAAGAGGAAAAAATTAGTTACCTATTGATTAATGCGGAGAGTGCATACATGGTGACTGGTATGTGATGCAAAATATTTATGGATGAAATAGACGAGACACTATAAGAGTTCATGTAGGCATTATGTTAATACTAAAAAGTGTACGCAAGTGAAAAATACGTTAATTCTCGCAAATAATCCACATATTTTTTGATTTCCTGCCGTCATTTAAGATAAATATTACTCGTAGTATCAATGCGTAACCACAGCACATATAATTATTCAGACACATAGGTATACTGTTAAGTAACAAAAGGGTGACCCTAGAGTGATTCTAGCTTCTTGTTACAAGAAAATAGCTGGGCATCCAATTACGAAACGACCCTCCAGAGATTTCCACCCAGCAACCAATTCGGTGATTTCCCGCTTGTAATCAACCAATGAGGTCTAGCGGAACAGACAACTTCCGACCGCTTTGAAGGACTGAATCTCGCGTAGCGAAATCGCCTTCCACACACTTCTGTTCGAACCGTCAAGCTGATACCTGCGTGCTATGTACGAGACCGCGGCTTGGCCGTTTTATTTCATCATTCGAGTCCGATTGGAAACGTTAATCGCATGAGGGTCTAAGGCTCCTAGCTGATCGTGCTTGCTGTGATTAAACAATTAAACTCAGTGTGGAGATATCCGACGCCAGTGTTCTGTGTATGCTGCTCACGCCGACTACACCGGCTATGGCGCCGCTGTACCAGCATTCTCATGTAAGCTGCCCAAACCTTCCCTATTTTATGTGTTGTACTTGTGTTTGCCATAATTAATTAGCCCGGTCTAGAATTTCATCAGAGAGAGAAGGAAATAATTTCACTTTATGTCAGAATAGTAGCTGTCTACTTGGCGTACCATTGTACATAATCTGTAATGTCTCTTATCCCTTCAAAATAAATTCTGAAACTGAAAGTACTCACTCGTTTCATTTAAAGTAGAATAGAATTGCCTCACCTCCAATTATAAGACTGCGGTCGACTCGTATGACCTTGAGAGAGAGGAAACCTTATGTTGTATCAAAAAACCTGAGCTAACTACTGTCCGGACGACGCTGAGACTCGCTTAAGATACCATCACCGGGTAAGTCGCGCTGTTATCTTTATCCCCGCCTCTCATTTGCACCTGACCTTCGTTCATCCCATTTCCCCAATTCTCAATAGCATAACAATACATCCACGCTCTCTCTCTCTCATATACACATAATTTTTCCACCATTAATCCTAAAATACTAATCACCGTCGTTTAGACTAATACTTCGTGCATTTTATGGTGTATCTCTCTAATGCATGCGCTGATCTCGCTAGTTAGTTCTAACTTAGACGCCGATAGGGGCTTGCAGGGAGTTGCAGGGAGTGGTACCACCATTCTCAATATACGACATCCTTTTTAGTAAAGTCTGAAGAGAACACAAGGTACGTAAATGTGTCAAATATACCAAGGTTTATAAATTTTTAAACTATGTAAATTAATGAACCTTGTTAGTTGTAGAGAACGAAGAAAGAAATCAACTTTTATTATTGTTAATTGTCTTGAGATTTAAGTCACCGCCATAAAAATGCGGATTACAAATCTTTGGTTACGTTTATTTAAAAAAACAATAATTGAACATACTTTTCTCCACTTTAAAAATCATATTGATGATTTCTAAGCCTATGTAAATTTATAATATATTTAGTAAATATTTTTCTAGTTAAAAACATTATTTTTATCGTAATGCGTAATAATACTATCATTGTTTTGAATTAATTATAACTCTCCGACGTCCCTCTCCCCGTTAGAATATTTTAATTACTATTACGAATAACTAATAATTATAACTCGGGTCGATTCACAAGATCCTCATTACGACTTGGATTCCATCAAAATACAACTAAAATAACTTTTGGATCTTTATCCAAAATTTCTTTAAATTTGCAATATTTCTCCATAAAAGTATTTAACATCCTCCCTACAGCAATAAAAACCATTACAAAATTAATCGACTTCAAAAGAAGTATGAAGCTATGGATTTATAGACAAGGGAAGGAAGAATATAGATATGATGTTGCAATTGAACAGAGTTTAACGGTCACGGTGTGTTTTCTTCCAGATTTTAGAATTTTTATTAATTTATTTCATTGTAATTTTCCTCTAGTAATATTTTAACATAATTACGAAAACTTACTTAAAAAATTAACCAACTTACAAAATACTTGACCTAATTTGTATTCCATATATAAAACCATATACAATATGACCTCAGAATGGGGTACCTGAGTAAGGTCACATTTTTTGCGACTTTTGTAAAACATTATGAAATTAAATAAATTAACGCGATATTCATAAATAATGCTTTTTTCTTCTACATATATTATATCTTTTATTTCCCATTAAATACCAAACACCATGTAACCTCATTAACACCCAATAAATATTCTAAGTATGTAGTAGGTTAGTAGATACCAAGTATCGACATAATAATATGGACAAAATGCACATACGCATAAGTAACGTCCCAAGATAAAATTCCCCTCCGAAGTGTGGTTATGTGTGATTCAAATATAATTATGTTTGGCGGTTAAGAAGAATGGGAATCCCTGTAAAGTTCAACGTGCTACAAGCTTTAGTATGTATGCAATTATATGAGTTCACTTTCTAGGGGGTTCCTTAGCAGGAATGGATTACCACTACTTTCGGGCTCCATGAAAATAATGTAATTTCTTCAAAAGATTGTTATTCACTTTGTGGGGTCATTATTAAAAAATAAAATAAATATTATACCTTGTATTCATAGCTTTATTAACATACACATATCGACATGTTTAGAAAGCGATGGTTTCTTAATCAGGAATATATAGAATGCTAAAAAATAATAGTGTTAAGTTTTGACAAATGATAAACATAGAATCACTATCTTATATTTTTAAAACAATAAGAAACATCATGTCACTAAAACGGTTGAAAAAGGTTTAATTTACCCTTTGTCAAAACATTTTCACTTTCATCAGCATGGGGTGGAGCTGCAGACACATACGAGTATATTAAGGCGCTGAACACATCTCACAAAACAATAACTAGAATCATGTTCAAAAAACCATATCGACATCCTACAGAATACCTATTAATTACTAATAGCATTCTTGATTTAAGAAAGTTATTTATTAAAAAAATTATCTATAATAACTGCATAAAATCATCGCTATCCTACATATCTCACTCACAAAACACAAAAGCTAAATCTCACAATCATTTTCAAGTTCC
The DNA here is from genome assembly GCA_022606495.2 of Halesus radiatus. Classification (NCBI taxonomy): domain Eukaryota; kingdom Metazoa; phylum Arthropoda; class Insecta; order Trichoptera; family Limnephilidae; genus Halesus; species Halesus radiatus. The sequence continues at coordinate 18,287 of JAHDVE020002707.1, forward strand.
CAATATTAAATCAACTTTTGTCAAGAAACACTAATCCTCCCTCGCACCTCTCATACTCAACGTCTTCCTAATAGAAACCTCTCACCATATAACGCGAAACAACCTAAAATGGTTATATAAAAATTTCAACACATGGCTAATGAACAGTCAACAGAACAAACTCTCCTTAATCTGATATTGTTATCTTAATTACTGTTATGTATGTTTATTTTTAAATTTAAACATTTTTATTATGCACTTTTGAATAATCCTTTTTATGTTTTTTAATTTTTATTTTGTAGCTTCGCATTTACACTATATATGTTTTACACTATTCCTTATGTATTTTTAAGCATTTTCATTCATTTATATATCAATGTTTTTATTTTGTAGCTTCGCATTTACACTGTTTAAACTTTGTATTTAATATTTACTTTATATGTTTTACACTATTCCTTATGTATTTTTAAGCATTTTCATACATTATATCAATGTTTTTATTTTATAGCTTCGCATTTACACTGTTTAAACTTTGTATTTAATATTTACTTTATATGTTTTACACTATTCCTTATGTATTTTTAAGCATTTTTATTCATTTATATATCAATATATTTATTTTGTTACCCGTCTCAGAACAGACATCGTCTAGTGAGACGGGTAAAGTAAATGTAAATGTTTAAATTTTATGCCAATAAACGCCCGGGTTGCCGGAAATGAAATGAAAAACACAATAATGTAATAATAGACAAATTATAAAGTAAACAAAGATTGTTTAAAATAGGTAAGTAATTAATCAAAAAATGTTAATCAAAAATTATTATGAAACATTGAATAACAAATTTATATTAGAAATTTAAAAAAAAATGCCACCAATATTAATATGAAAATAAATTCTAGAGATAGCCATTTAAAAAAATATTAGATTACTAATTTAATTTAATTTACTATTAACGCCTTTTCTGATTTCTAAAATTTCAAAATTGTCTAATTGTTAGCTGGTTGTATTTGTATGTAAAAAAATTAAATCTTTCTTTTAATCAAAAGACTGGTTGGTTTCTAAAACATGATTGGCAAATTTAGAATAATTGTTATTATATATTATATTATATGTGTATATTAATAAAGTGGTGAATAAAAAATAATTTTTATTTCGTCCATTTATTTATTTGATTATACGCCCATCTGGGCTTCTACCTCGTTTTAAGAACATAATATAAACAGCTATTGAAAATTACAAGGACATAGAGATTTTCAAACGTTTAACAGTGACGTAAAATAGAAAATCAAAACAATGTGATAACACAAATCATTAACTCTACATTATTACATATTGTAGGATTCATCAAAATGCTGTTATAGATGACGCTTTACTGTATAAATGGAGTCAGCAAATACATCCACAACACCTCCAAACCTGTCGCCCAGATCATTCAGCCTATTGGTTAATGAATAATAATAATATCTTTATTCTAATTAAATTTAACTATAACTAAAATACATATGTAATATAATAATGTAAGTGTACAGTGGTTTATAAAGTAAAAACAGAAAATAATACAATAACAGTTATAGTTGAAGTTTCACATAACCCGCCTCACTAGGCTAGCCTGTGTTGAGGCTGTAATTTTCCAAATTATTTTGTAATTTTAAAATACCCATGAGTATACACTTATAATAGAAAATAAAAATTTAAAATAAAATAATTATTTTAAGATATGCTTCGTAAAACGTTGAATCAATAATTTGGAATTTGGGTGAGTGCACCGGTAAATGCCCTCTCATTACTTTTAATCCAATTTTTTACATTGTGTTTGAAAAATTTTTGTGAACAGATTTTTTTTAATGAATGAGACTGACAGTTGGTTTTGAAAGTATTGCAGCATTTAAATACTGATCTAAGTAGTGATTATTGAATACAGAAATAATTTAAAAAATATTCATTATTATTGTGTTTAGGTAATTTGTAGAAGCACACAATTTCTTCTTGTTTTTAAAGTAATTTTGAAGTAAATCTAATTAAATATTGTTATAATAAAGTTGTGTAAGCATTTTAGTTTTTAATTATTGTTACAGCTCTTTCCACATTGCGACGACTTACTAATATGATTTTATTTACTCCCACCCAATTTTAATTTGGTCGGTGTTTAAAATGATTTATTACCGGTGAAACCGATTTACTTTGAAAATAATTGTGATAATTAAAAATACAAAATTTGGGTGGAAGCATATAAAATCATACAAGTAAATCGTCTCAATGTGGTCTAATCACAGTTTGAAAATTCCTCTGGACACTGAAATAGCTGTAACAATAATTTTAATTTGTTATTAAAACGTCCTTATTGAATTAGAGAATTCCCTCATAGAGCCATGGGAAATTGAAATCTTACCTTACCCAACGATTTTTTTTCAATCACCGAAGATAATATTAACTAATCTCTATTAAAATATGAAACAAAATACACAGAAAGTATAAAGATAACGGTCGCATCTGGGACTCAAAAATAACACCCTTCGGTCTGTTGGGGACCAGCACTCTAACCAATTGAGCTAATGCCACCTAAATGCTTTACGTCATTTTTTATCTATATCACAATCAATTTGTTAGTGCGTTTATTTTGGATAGACTGAGAGGTCCTGAGTTCGAGTTACTTTTTTTAAATTATTTTCTGTGTCTTTTCTTTTTAATTTTTTCTTTTTAAGATTTGTTAATAAAATTATCTTCAATGGTTAAAAAAATAGTACATAAAAAGTTAATATTTTTTATAATTATCTATCACTATTTTTAGATAAAAGATAAGAGGAACACACTCCTTGCTTCAATCACATTTATACACCCGTTTATTCACGCTCCGATGCAAGTATTTGACGCATTTATTTGTGCCATGTTTTGGTCATCTCCGGCTTCTTATAGCTTTCACTCTAGCGTAATGCATTACACATGGAGTTACTATTGTCAACTTGTTAGCTTAACCTTATCAAAGTTATAAGAAGTAATTCAGATGCAAGTAACTGGAGAAAACAGAAAACCACGATGTGTGCATTTCTGCCAAAGTGAATGCGAACAAAATCTGTAAGATTTTTTCTCTGAATCGTCTTTACTTCAACATTGTCAGGAAGACACCTATACATACCTACAAACAAAATTTCGTCCGATTCCATGAAAATATAGAAAAACTAAAACAAATTGTGTTTCACAATTTATTAATTAAAAAAATATTATGTATTATATTTAATAGATAACTATGTTGTTTGTGATGGCTTTAGCCGTGTTTGGTGACCAGATCTGTATTTCCAACCCTTCCACAATACATTCAGACTCACAATATTGTGGATGCCATAGTCTCACTGGGAGTAGCTGGGACTCTTGTGTGGTATCACATTAAATATAAATATACATATATATTTTTTTAATATTAAGAAGAAATTCTTTTAAACACGGAAAAACTGTAAAAGTTCATGTTTTCAATGATTTCGTTGCTGAATTGCTTTTTAGGTCATCATTCTTAGAACTATTAAAAAAAATATTGAGAAACTAGAAAACCCAACCCTACCCAAGTCGTTTGCTTAATTTGAAAAAAACGTGGAAAAGGAATCATTATACTGTAAAAAAGTTAACTTTTCCAATAATTTTTTCCTTAATCATTTTCAATGCATAATTATTTTTTTTTTTATTCTGCTAAAATTTACTGTTCAATTAAACTTAATAATATTTTTTCTTAGTCTTAGTTGTTATAAAAGGACACATCTCTAAAGAATCTTTTATATATGATTTGATAAAATATATTTTTTTAATACAAGAAGGCAAAAGTGTGCCATGACCGCAAAATAAATCACGTGACCACTGTAATAAGCGCATTAAAATAAGTCATTCCACGAAAAGGATATCAACGATACGCAATCAGTTTGAATATTATACAATTTACATAAAATCAATAATAATATATATATAGATAAATGAATAAATTTTCTTGAAAATTACTAGACCAGTTTCGCCGCTGAAAATAGAGAAGTTTGTTCTTATTAGTGCCGGAAAGGTTTAGATAGTAGTTTGAAAGAAATCCAATATATAAAATTGTTGCTATAAGATTTTAAAATTAGTATAAAAAACATTAAACCCGCCATGTTGTATTGAGATTAGCTCATAGATATACCACTCTGGTTAGTCACAGATTACGTATTCAAGAGAAGAAGGTTTGTTTGGGTAGAATACTTCCAAAATGGAAAACACAAGTAGGTACCTACTTAAAAACTTTATTATTTCTACTCGTACATAGTTGGAAAAAAGAAATGTATGGAATGAAATAAAAATTTCATATAAATGTTTCTTTGTTTCGTTGTTTAGAGATAGTAATAGTCGTCACAAGGCATTAACTTGGCTGTCAAAGCAATTATGGCACTCGTACGACAAGCAAGAATTCACAACTTCATAACTTTATTAAAAAAAAACCCTAGCAACGCACGTCAACAAGTCAATTATAAAATAACAGTAATTTTTATATTTTTATAAATTTTTATATTTTATAAATTAATAAAAAATAAATAAAATTTGATGTTAATTTTTTTATGTTAAGTTAACAATTAAGTTTAGTATTAAGCTTCTTGAGTTCAGCTGTTGACATACGAATACGCCACCCTAAAATGCATCCAGTTCATAACTTTATTTAAAAAAAAAACCCCGAGCAAGGCCGGGTACATATCAGCTAGTTATAAATAACAATAATTATTTCTCATGCAATAATATTTATATAAAATAACAACGCATTTTTATATGGGTGATATAAAATTTTATAGGTATCACGTACCTTTCTTGATTACATAATTAATGTCTGGCCTGTAGGCTGCAGGGGATCCCCTCATTGAAATGAACCGAATTATGCATGACTTTGTGATTTATTCATTTATGTGGAAGTTATAAATAGTTGTAACTGCATTTGCATTATGAACGTCCATGTAGCAAATCTTCCATTTATATTTCATCGGTAGGAATCTGTCATTTTTCGTTTTCATGAGACTTCGGGCGTCCAGCGAGAGTGAAATTTTTTCTCAGTATAGAACTGGTGAAAGGCTACCGTTCACAATTTAAAACGCAATTTATTTTATATTATTATTTATTAAGTTAAAATGAATCCATAATTATTTCGCTTTCTTAAGTTAATGAAAAACATATTATATTAATAAACTACATACGTATATATTATTCTTAACCTATTTCAATATTTACATTATATTTTGATAGAAAGCAGTCACTTTGTGGTTAGGCATATTTAATAAAAATAAAACAATAACTTTGTTTATAACCACGAGAATTTTAGTTTTTTTTTAATCAGTTTAATTTTTGTACCTGAAGATGCTTACGTTAAGCGAAACCGGTCGGTCGTAATAAAATCAAATAAAATTCTCGTGGTTATAAACAAAGTTATTGTTTTATTTTTATTAATTATATTATACATCATATTACTTAATATTATATTATATTATTTATATACCTTATATTATTCCTATATTATATATCATTCCTATATTACATATCATTCCTATATTAAATATTCTTCCTATATTACATATTCTTCCTATCATACATATAATAGCTATCTTATCTATTATCTTTTATATTATACGTTGTTATTTTGCTCACTTATATTGATATCGAACAGTTATTTTTTAATGTTCGGTCTCGATTCTCCGTTTTCAGGCTATTAAATGGCTTTAGCCGTATTTAATACTCAGATCTGAATATCCATGAACATCTCTACCATCTCCTTTCTCATCTCCTTCTCTTATCACTTCCTTAAGCTTTCCAAAAAAAAACCCACTTGGGAATGCCAAGCGCTTAGGTTTCACGCAGCCAATAGCAAGGACAGTGAAAGTCCAATTGCAAGTAACCTGCAAATAAGCTAACGATTTAGTAAACTCTTCTATTTTAAATAAAACTTGATTGTATACGTGTCCAAATATCACGACAATAGCCCCCACCTAACTACAAGGATGCGCGCGCAGCGTTCTTAACCGAAAAGTGAGAAAAGATTCTAATCCAGTCAGCTAAATTACAACTTAACGGTCACCTACTACTTAACGCACTGATCCGACGCGGACAGTGAGTTAAATTGAACTAAATGATTTAGTTGCCATTTATCACTGTCCTCACTACTTGCTGCGTGTCACATAGCCAATAGTTCCACTAGCTCCGAGCAGTTGAGATTCTTGTGCGGTAATTACAATAAAAAACTAAATAGTTAATATCTACCTATTGTGAGTTTCAGGGGCTTCCCCCATTGAATTGAACCTATCAATAATTTATGATGCGTATACATTATGTACATATTTGTATGCACGAGTAATATCTGTGTGAATCATTCATTTGTAATTTATACGGAGGTTATAAATAGAAGGTATATTACTTTATGGATTTTTATTGGCATTCAAACATGGCAGATTTCATTTAATTTTCTTCGGTGGAAACTTCATGTGAATTTAGAGATATGTATTATTCTTATTTATTTATTTATTGCTTTAGAGCAGTGACAGAGTATTAAGATTATCATTTTTATAAAATTAGCATTGGTAAGTGTGTACCTAAGCATTCCTTTATATTTATTTTATTTTATGGCTTTCACCCATTAAGGGCGATCTTGCCCATGTTTAATCAGTTAGATTGTAATAGTACATATTTGTAGGAACTATGATTATTGAATTAATCCACTGGCAACTTTTGCCAAGCGGTAATACTGGCACGCGCATGCGTGTTCACCAGCGATAACCTAGTCTCAGTTATGGAGGAAATATTTTTTTTAATGCAAGTGTATTTATGAAACCTGGGGCGCTATTCCCGTTCTTTTAAAGAAATATTCCTTAACTTTTTCCTTAGGGTTTAAAGCCTTCTTACTTAACTGCGGTTCCGGTTCTCTCGGATGACAGCTGTCAGTTGAATTTATCGCGCGACATTCATCAAAATTGTCAATATTTGCGATGTGTTAACAAGAGAAAAATTCAATATTTGCGATGTTTTAACAAGAGAAAAACTCAATATGAAGTATTTCACTAATTACGTTATTATTTACTTTAAACATAATTAGCTAGCAAACATTACTAAACGTTATATAGATGTTGACATTTTCGACAATTCACGTCAAGCGCGGCATTGAAGAGAGTCGACCGGCCGAATCCAATGAACTCGATTCCGAATGCGGTGGACCCACTCCGGGTTTGCAAATCCGGATTCACTCGTTCCGAGCTCACACTCAAGGATCGGCAAAGGTTTTGGATTGGAGTCAGAAACGTCAGGCATTAGTTATTCATTAGTGTAATATTAACGATTTTTGATTTCGGAACGGCGGATCTATACGGACCGAAAGGAACGAAAACCGAGTTCGAGGAATCGAGTCCATGTGGCTAAACTCGGAATTGGAACCGAGTTTTTAAAATAAGCGGAATGACCCACCTCTTCGGTCGACACAAATTCTCATGTCACTTTTAGAACTAGTCACAAAAAAAGGTCATTACTATCTAATGAGGTAGGCTTCTTTTTAAAAAACGTGATTCTTTGTTAAAAGGCTTATTTTTGGTATTTAAAAAACAAATAAAAATGTATTAAAATGAATAATAATATAATGTAATTGCCTTTAAAAGTTTTGGTTCAAAATCTTATGGCACTTGTAGATATTTCATCAATTTGTGTTTTCAAATAATCTCTTAACAACCTATGTAGGTTCTTTTTACTAGGTCTCAGAATTCAGCAGTTAATCAAGAAGTCTTTAAGCCTACGGAAAAAGGTAAGGAATCTTCCTTAAAAATAACGGGAAAAGCGCCCCTGGGCTTAACAGGAATTAAAGCTTATGTATTAATGAGTACTGATGAGCTTTTGTTAGAGCAGATATTTTCCATTCAGAGGACCATTGGAGTTTGTATTTACTTTTTAGAATATCGAAATAGTATCTAAATGGAACAGGAATATCACTTAACGGACAGTGATCAGAGGCCTCTTTAGCAATGGAATCAGCCATTATTTCCATAAGTAAGTGTTAATAATACAATTAAAAATCTTCACAGAATACATAGTTATTTGGTTTAGTTGTCACATGGTAGAAATGAAAAAACCGTACCAGAAAAAAACCATACCCGGATTCACCCGAGGAGAGTTGACCCTCTATCTAAATACGACGAATGCGAAACTCGACGTATTCTTCGAATACTAGAACGAGTTTGCAAAGTTTTTCGCATTCATACTCTATGGATTTTAGGTATCTTATTAAGTTAGAAATAATAATCTGTAATGTTACAATTCGCATAACGTGCATGAATAATGTTACATCCGAAACTATCAACACAAAATTGTGCAGCTTCGAATGTACCTTTAAACGGACGGTAAATAACTAACCACGAAATATTAATTGATGGGCTTGGATGACTGAAATATATCGGCCAAATAAAGGATTAAAAGGAACAGCGCCCTTGAGGTGATTTCTCACAAAAACGGCGCTATACAAGTCATCCAACTATTATTATAACTATAAGGGTAACCATGCACTTACTGAAAATTTTCCATAGGAAACGAATCAAACTTCTCCCACGACACGATAGCACTCAAACTTAACTGTCACATTAAGGGGAACGGCTGTTTCATACAAAACTTAATATTGGATTTGAAACTGAATGATATTTAAAAAAATAAAGGTTTAGTAAATATCTAGTACGGATGAGAAGTAATTTATTTATTTCTGTTTTAAATTATGAAATAAAGGCCATTAAAGGAATTGATTTTTCGCGATTTTAAAGGCACCTTTAACAATTATCTGGGGATAAAACAGTGATTTAAAAAAAAAATTTTACCTCGTCCTTTGAAAATATAATGAAATATAAAATAATAAACAAATAATATAACCATCATGGTTGACTTTACATTAAATTAAAAACGACCAATTTATGTTGGAGCAAAAATTTGCCCTACATAATTTAATATATCTACCCGAAAAAAACTTTTTTTTAAAAATGTTTTGTTTTTATATTTTAATAAACGTAATCATATTTAAATAGCAAATAAGTTTTTTTTTAAATAGAATAAAAGTTATCTCTAAAATCATGAATATTATTTTTTTTTCATGGCGTATACTTCATAATTTAAAACAAAAATGAATAAAATACTTTTCATCCGTACTAGATATTTACTAAACCTTTAATTAAAAAAAAACATCTTTCAGTTTGGATGGGTATTTTGGCCACAAATTCTAAATTAAGATATGTATGAAATAGAAAGCGCATCCGTGCCCCTTAAAGTGTTGCCATTTTTACAAATAGCAGTGATGGTTAGGTAAAGGTTATTATCATTTCAGAACTCAACAAATAAAATGACTAAATAACTGTCGACCAGAATACTGTACCAATGTTCTGATTTATGTAAGTACTGAACTAACTTTTATTATGTAAGTACTTGACAATTGACTAATTTAATAGATTACTGGCAACGCCTAATCACTTAGGAACCTAACTAGATATTACTATAATCGAAATATTACGATAAACAGGTCAAATGCTCTATTGATAGACGTACATAATTCAATATTAAAAGAACATGCATTAAAAAGGGCTCATTTGGAGTTGGTAATTTTCTCCAAGACATATTTAGTAAAGTGTATACTATTAAAGTAATAAGAAATCGTGAAGAGATCATACAACTTTCTCTGACATAACTTTAACGAAAAAACTAACCGCATCTCTTTCTAAGTTATCTTTCTATCTCATAGTAAATGTTTTTTTTTTAAATTTAAATCACATTATTTTTATTGGTAAAAAAAATGAATATTATACATACTGATTTTTATTGGAGGATGCGGGAAGATTAGTGCAATCGCATCCAAAGAATTTTGACATCGAAGAATTTTTGTAATCTGTGAAGTGTTAATTTTTTGTCGTTTTGAACAACGCTACAATTGATTCGGTTATAATTTAACTGTAAAATTATGAAAACAATTCTCTATTTTCATGTTGACTGTATAATAGAGTATGTTAATATTTTTGTCGAAAATTAATACAGTTTCAGAAAATAATGTCCTTCTATTGCAACAATGATTGGGTTAATTATATTAAGTATCACTTATGTCTCTCGTGTTTCTTGAGTCCATTTGTATTGTGTATCATTTGAGTTGAGTTTTTGCAATTGTTATAAATAGAATTTGACTGGAGGTGGGGATGTGGGAGAAGGAGAGAAGGAAGGTTGGGAAAGAGCGGTTACGGGAGACAATTCATTGGTTTAGACTTACCCTGAGGGTGGTGTCTTGGCAGGGAGCTCGGCTCTGGACATTCGACTAGCTCGGTTTCGGCAGGCCAAAAATCTCCTCTGCAGGGCCGTAGGCCGACAGGCAGTCTTATAATTGGGGTCGGGGACTCTAATACTACGCCAAATGAATTTACTAAATGCTTTCAGACTCAGAGTTTATTCAGGGGAAGGTACATACATGGTAAGTTATGCTACAATAATCAAAAGCTAGCCTAACCTCAAATGGAAGTTACGGGTGATTATTCTCTCTGATATTTTCTAAACGGGCATGATAACGGGGACTCAAATAAGTTACAACACATAAAAGGAAATACAAAGTCAGCTTACAGTCGTGGTCGTGGCGGTAAAAGGGTCCAAGTGGAAGTCTCGGGTTTGGACATCAGTACACTGAAGATAAGTTACAGTTACGGGCGAGTCGCCATGTTCCGGTGCTCGGTGGTTATAAACTAAAGCATCTCGCACAGTGGGCGTTAACCCAGCATGCATGATAATATTCCGTTACAATTTGCGGTTACCAAAATGGATTTTTTAGCGTGCTGTTTTTAGAGACGCAGTTAACTGGAACGAAGGCGGTGGGCAAGTAAGTAGCGATCCGGAAGCCGGGTGGGAAAGGAGTGCGGAGCGTGGGCGTGCAAGCTGCCGTTTTGGCAAACGTGGCGCTCGCGTCGTTTTACCGTTGTTGTTGACGAGTAGCTAGAGTCCTCCTTGGATCTTTCTGTCGTTACGTAACATTATGAAAATCTCCTACTACCATTATAGATACTGGGACTTAGCCAGCCGAGGAATTGAACTCACGACGCCTGGATGAGACCCAAACGGGATGTCAACTCAGCCACTGACCGGTCAATTAGAGTTGATAATTAGGAATCTTTCGAAATAAAGAAAGACCTAAAAATTGATAGCAATATTCTTAATAATCAGCGAAACTTGCCTTACAGTATTATATTAGACGTATTTCCCACTTCCCCTGAATCCCTCAGTCCTTTGACGTTCTATTTCATTCCTTTTTTATATATTGTCCCATTCTATCATATATAAGCATATTTCTACCTCGCTGTTACATTATTTTATACTATACTCGTATCTCCCTCTTATTCTATTTTGTATTATGTCACACCTATATATTATAAATACGCTTACTCTTTGTATTTTCGTTTAGTTTTAAATTTTACTAAGACGAAACTTGGGATAAGCGAAACCGTTGACTATAAATTAAAAAATAATATGGTGTTTAAGTCACAGCAATTATTCAGACTTTGCCTTTAACATTTTGGAATAAAAAAATCATTCTTTTGACATAAATAAAGGTTTAAAAAAATTACATACAAATTCAACTGGTTTACAATTAGATAAATTTGAAAGTAGAAAAAATGTTAATAGTAATTTAAATATCATAAATAATCAATTATTTTTCCAATAAAATTTATTTTATTTTTTTTATAAAATTTATTTTCACATTAATAACTAAGTTTATGATATGATTAATATAAATTTTAATAGTAGTAAGTATTATTACTTTGTTTTTCAAGCCTTGCTATTTTCTTGATTTTCTTCAAATTAATAATAAAAAAATACATATTTTTTAAATTTCCAATACAATTTTTTTATTAAACTAAGTTTTTTTTTTAAACATATATTTTTTAATTTTTTAATTATTTTTACACTATTTAATAATCACTTACCTCCTTTCATCACTTATGGTTAATTCTGGTTCAGATTTGTAAGTTGTTCTATTTGTTTATACTTGTCATTATTTTTAGTATATTGTTTATCCAGATGAGCGGTGATTTCCTTCTGAAACACGAAGATTTTTTTATATTAAAAACAGTGGTTTAAACAAAGTAATTCTCATTTTTTTTTAATAAATTAATGTTACAAAAAATGCGTTTGTTTTACTTAATAGTATGTAAATTCAAAAAACAGAGTATTTTTCCACAAAAAGAGTATGTAACGTACTCATCCAAAAAAATACAATATTGTTGTTTACATAATATCTTGTCATCGTGTAAAACTTGTGTCAGCCCTTGCGCATCTCGCTTATAAAAAATAAAAAACAGAATATTTTATTTCATTAGAATTAAACGGGCCGTTTATCAAGTCGCTAGACAATAACAGAAGGTTGCTTTGTAAAGCTTTTTTGTGTTGATTTACCTGCGACAATTTATACTAAGACCAACCCCTAATATTTTAAAATGTAATTTAACTTGGCGTCTTTCGGGGCAGTTGTAGAACCTACCTGCTTTCATAATATGAGGCAGTTGGAGGCGGGAAGAAATGGTAATTTCTTCTCAAAGTGTACAACAAACTGGTAAATTTTCACATTCAGTTTAGAATTGGGGGGAGAATTAATGACAATAACAATAAACGGAAACATTTTTGTTGACTAGATCGCTATATTTCTAGTTCGCCTTCACCTTGTCCTCTCCTGTCTCACCCGGCACATTAAATATTTAATTAAATTGGGGAGCAATAAAACCTTCCCTTATTTTAAACAACATTCCTTTCAAAATTTGCAAGATACCTCAAGGTGTCCATTAAAGGTTTTCAATGGTTTTTTTTTAAATTCCAAATGTTGATGTTGGGAGAGCAATAAATCTTTTCCCTTTATTTTATACAGCACTTCAGAAATGTGGAGGAACCTAAATTTTTCTATTAAGGCCTTCGAATGTTTTTTTCAATTTTTATTTGACATATTAGTAATTTGAAAATAAATCATTAAGGATCAATGTTTTCTTTTAAATCTTGTTAGATTTTTCAAATTTCCGTCCTTTTAAATTTTTTTTTATTACACAATAATAATTACATACAATGAGAATTTATACCCGCTAAACCACTACAAGCAGCTTTGTCAGCAGGAATTTAAGTCAATAATATTATTTAACCTTCCAGCGGGCGCGCTGAATAATTTACGTCATCAAGTTTTCAGAATGTAAATGGTGTTTTCTTTATAGAAATGTTAGGGAATTGCTGTAAAGTCACCCAGGGTCTTACTAGGCGAGGGGAAACGAGGACCCGGGTTAACGTCTGGTAGGGCTTCGTAAATACTGAGCGGGGGGTATCTATTTACCATTTCACATTAGCGCTCCGGTTTAGTCACAAAATTTCGAGAGCTCGTGGTGAGAGGAGCACGGGAACTTTCACACGACCCGTCCGGTATAAAAATAAAAAATAGAAATTAGAGATAAATAGAAAAAATTACTTTATTTAATATACTTACACTTTAAGGCGCGTGTCGCGAAATTTCCAAATATCAATGATCAACAAAAACTTCTAAGCACATCCGGTACGTCTGTAGTTTAGAGAGACATTGACCCTTGAATAGCTCGGAGCTCGACGCTCGTGACTAAGTGGTGAGAGTGGGGCAAGCGATAAGAAGCATTTGTCGTAAATTTTACGACAGCGCGCCCGCTGGAAGGTTAATATAACAATAAGTAATAATCATCATACAAATGTAGCGCAATAATAGAACAGTATAGGTGTATGTCTGTTGTGATCAATGTGCACAAGTTAGAAAAAAAGTGAATATAAAAAAACACAGCCTAGCGGTTATGCTATAGAAATATTAGACTCCAATCACATTATATTGATTTAAATAATGTTCTTAAAAAAATATCAGTAGTATTAAATAAATTGAGAAATAAATAATGTAAAAAAAAAACAGTAGCACTGTTTTGTTATAGTGAGATATAGACTTAATATAATAGTAGCACTTAAATAATTTTATAGATATTAACATAATATTTATTCAATAGACAATGTAAGAAATAGCAAAATAGCGTAAATACGGCAGATATTAGGGAGCTCTGCATTCAAGGAGACGTTAGAAAGGGTTTTGACTAAGGTGAAGATGATGAGCTGATCTAGTAAATTGCTTATACGAGATAGAGAAATATATTTATATATGTGCAGTCGTAATATTAATGTATTTATTCAACTTTTAGGAAAATCAACAGATACAACAGATCAACAGATACAACAGGAAAATCAACAGATACAACAAAGTACTTACATTAAAAAAACTAAGAATAATGTAACATTATCCTGTTTGTAATGAGAAGATGTCTATGTTACGTTCAAATGACATGGTTTCATAATAAAAAAATATGCGAGAACAAAATTTTCAAATAATCATAAAAAAGGAAGTCAAACATGCACCACTTTGTTGCAAAACCTTTTCAATTTTTCTGAAAATTCAATCCGTTTTCTCAAAAACAACGCGATTTTGTCAAAAATAACGCGAATTCCTCAAAAATAACGCAAATTTCGTCAAAAATAACCGAATTCCAATGAAAAATAAGACCATTTTTTTTAAATAACTAAAAAAATTCAGGTAACTCCATGGTAACTCCATGTAATATGTTAAAAACGATTAATTAGAAGTAATTACAAAAAAAAACGGTAAGAAATTCGATTTTTTTAACAAATCATTATTCCTCCATTAATTCAATTATAGAACAATTTTTACTTAGGTTCTCTTTTCAGAAATAGAGTTTATTTGATAAGCAAATCTATTAAAAAAGTCATTTAAAGCCCCTAACAATTTTTGTATGAACTCATCGTGTAACCGGTCAGTGGCTGAGTTGACATCGTGTTTGGGTCTCACCCAGGCGTCGTGAGTTCAATTCTTCGGCTGGCTAAGTCCTCCATTACGACACACGCAATATCTTCTGCTTACTGTGATGGTAGTAGGAGATTTTCAAATATTGTCAGGTTATTTGTAACCCGGGAATATTTGTCTTTCTTTTAAAAAAAAGGCTATATAATATCAATCTACCATTAGCACATTTGTCGATTACCTCTAATAACAAAATTACCCGAAAAACGTTCTGAAATAATATCATAACAAATAACATGAAAGAAAACCGAAAAGAGAAAGAATTTGATCGTTAAACCAATATGGGCAGGATTGCCATAAGGGCTGAATTGACCTAGTTAGAAATGAAGCAATCATATTGATAATGGCAGAAAGGAAAACGGAAATAACGGTATGAGATCGTTTCTTTACTTTAATAGAAACGCATTCTTGGATACGTTTTACCGATGGGAATGGTTTGTAGTCTGAGTCGTGATCAAAATATTATTATATTGTACATATTGAATGAACAAAACAAAAGTTTCACGTGGGTACCTCAAATATCGTGATTATTTTATCACAGTAAAACATGTTAGGATAATGGTTTTTAATTTTATTAATCAGAGATAGATCACTATATCAAGTGTATTGAGGTAATTGGGGACATGTCTATAAGTTCAAAGTAAGTACAATTTTTCTTTACTCTTTGTGAAAGTGATTTTCAAACAACTTAAATTGTCGAAATTCTTTCTTTAACGGAAAATAAACTTCGTCGTTTTATCTTAAGGATATGGGAGTCGAAGGGACAAATAATATTGTACCTACATATTGGTACAGATAACACATGTATTTATTTTTAATTCAGTTGAATTTGTCATAGAGGTAGATGTTTTTTTTAGAGGAATAAAATTATTTAAATAATTTCTTCAAAAGATGCATATTTATTTTGTGCCGACATTATTTAAAAAAAATAATGAGAAGTTCTTTGTTTAAGCCATTGCACTGTTAAATATATAATTATCGAAATGTTTCGGAAGCGGAGTTCCTCATTAGGATACACACTATTCTAAAAATTAATTAGAGGTATAGACAAATAATAAACATAGAAAAAAATAATATAGTAAGAATAGACAAATTATAAACATAAACAAAAATTAATAATAAGTAACGATAGTAGGTAAGTAATTATTTGAAACTGAAAAATAATTATTTACTATTTACTTAGACTTAAACATTCCTATTGTTAATAATAAATTTGACTTTAACATATATCTTAAAGATACTTATGCAAACATAGATATACGAGTATATAGTACCTTATCATCATTTGATCAAGAATGAACAGATTTTCATTCCATGCTTAGTAAATTACTTAATTTTCCCCTATCAAAAAATAATTTTATGTAATTAAACAGATAGCATAATAACGGTTATAGTACTAAATTAATAGACAATTTGTTGAACAAAAAAGTTTATCATTTATATTTTTATCTACAAATAATTGACTTTGGTAAACAGTAAAGCAAAATATTATTTATACTTAATAACGCTTAAAATATATTAATAAAAAAACTATCAAATACTATCCAACTACATTTTTAGACTAATTATTTTTTAATAAGAAGGATAAAGATGATAATATAAATAAAAAGGAGGACTCTAAATTAATTTGTAACGATTGTCTGAATTTACCAGCTATATTTTAGAAACAAATCTTTCTTTGGATTCAAATAGAGGATTAAAATTTTTACATACTGGTTTACAATTACATAAATTTTAAATTTCGGAAATTAGAAAAAGTGTTAATTATCAATTAAATATTATGAACTATGAAATATTAAAAAAATAATTATATCTTTTAAAAAAATCACTTTAATATAACTGTATTTAGAATATTATTAGAATAAATTTTAACCATAAAAATTTTTATTCTTTAATATTTAACGCCATTTATTTTCATGATTAAAATATATTTTTTTTAAATTTCTAATACAAAATTTATTATTTTATATTTTATAAAAACAATAAGCTTTTCAATTGTTTTTACATTTTTAATAAATAGCTTACCCACTTTCATCACTTATTGTTAATTTTTGTTTATATTTGTAATTAGTCTATTTATACATTAATATTTTTCTATGTTTATTATTTGTTTATACTTGTTATTAACTTTTAGTACACTGTGTAACCTGATGAAGGAAGCTTCACTTTCGATATATGTTGATATTAATATATTTGTTGAAAATTAAAAAAAAACTCTATTTTTGTAGTGCACTGCAAGGGATTTTTCAGAAATCAAAAAACGTAGTTAATTCATAATTTTTATTGTAATTACAGTTTCGATTTATTACAAAAAATAAGCCTTCTCTCTCGTATATCCATAATACAAGCAGTGAAGTTGCAGAAGATTTTATGTCTATTAGCATTTTCCTCGTGAAATTTGTAAATTCTCTATCCACGGTGCTTGCATATTGCTTCAGTAACAAATAAGCGCCATAACATTCATTGCCTTTTCAGATCTGTGAACGACTCCACTGTGTACGAATTTAACTGAGTTCCACCTGTTTGGCTAAGAATGCATTCCACATCTCTTAAGAACTATTTTTATTCTTACCGAAAGAAAGAGTGGAATTATTATAGCAGTGTTCCCTTTATAGGTACAATAAACATGCATGCCTAGTGAACTACGAACATTGGAATGGATTTATGCAGACATGCCCTTAGAGCGAACAAAAAACAATGTGTGCAACAAAGTTCACAAACGTTAGAGTTAAAAGTACAGAGATTTGCATTACAGCAAAAGTTGGTAGGCAACTGATTCATCTTCTTGCTGTATTTATGTTTGCTTTGTACACATTTTTTAGTCAACTAGAACTGCAGTACGAACTTCTTGAAGAAACATTTTTCTTTAATAGATATTTATGTTTATAACTACTGATAATAGATTCCTAGAAAAAATACGGTTCACCTCTTAATTTATTAAGCCTCTTACATATTTCAGCACTTGCTGTCTAGTGATGCTACCGGCAAGTCACCATAACTAACGCACCGCAGGTGGTATAGGTACATAGTACCAACCAGTGGCGTGCAGTTCATAAAGGCTGAAAGCTGTGCCTACCCTAAAAAAAGGAAGAAATATAGATAATTAACCAGTTTTAATCAAAATTCTTTTTTCTAGTAAATTTGTGAATATTTTTCATGTCACTAGCGTTCTACTATGATTCATTGTTTCTATTTGACTAATTCACGCATTTTAGTGAGTTAATAAAATAAAATTAATAACAATTATTTTATTAATTGCTTTTTGTGTTTATTTCCTAAAACTCCATTAAATTTTTTTTAGAAAATTTAATTTAAATCAAATTTAAAAAAGTTATTAATTATTACATTCTGCAAGTATTTTTAAGTAGGACAGTTTTAAAATGGCCTCGAACTCCGAAACAGCTGTCACAATAATAAAAACTAAAAATACTTGTAAAACTTACTGATAAATTTATAAAATTTGATTTACATAAATTAAAAAAAAATAATAACAATTTGTTTAAAACCACTGTGTTTAATATGTCAATATCTACATATTTTAGAAGCAAGTCTCCCCTCGTCAGGATAAACAATACACCTAATATGTCTTACTCACTATCGCTGCATAAATATTATACGGGCGCATAAGGTCGGAATAGTGAAAAACGTTACTCATAATTGCGGTGCGTTCGCACATCGGCCGTATACGGGGTTAAAGCTGTCAGATTTATATCGATCGGCTCCTTAATAGAGCATCGAAATAGCATATTTTGTGGACGTTTTAAGGCGAAGTTTGATAAATATTGATCTGTTAGTTCTACTTTGCACATGGAAAAAAACGTGGTAATATTCATTTGCAGTACTATCGGAGAGAGATTTTAAATCGATATTACAAAGCAAATATGAGAGGCATTGTAGATTTAGTACGGCCGGAATATGGATGCACGTAGAAACAGATGGACTCAATGACATTATAAATATCGTTAAACGGGGTAGAAAAATATCAACATATTTTTTTGTGCCTAAGGAACTATTTACGTAGGTACCCGTGCAGTAAATCGGCATATTCAATTACCAAACCAGGAATTACTAGACTCTGGTTATTATAATATTATCGTACACGAGCTCCGTAAGCAAACAGCATATGAAATAGGGAGAGATGTATTAATTACGAACGATGTATAAATTATTGGTCTCCTTAAATAATAATGTCCAAGTTAGTTAAGTGAAACCTAAATATTGAGTAATGTTCTTATCTATTAAATGTTTTGGTGTTTAATTCGTAGAACTCCATTTAATTTTTTTTTAATTTAATGTAAATCAAATTTAATAATGTTATTATTAAGTTCTGCAAGTATTTTTAGTTGTTATTATTGTGACAGCTGTTTCGGCGTTTAAGGCCATTTTCAAACTGTGGTTAATCCACATTGCGACGACTTATTTATATGATTTAATTTACCACCACTCCCTTAAAATTTGGATGGATGGGTAATGATTTATTATCGGTAAAACCGATTTAGTTAGAAAGCAATTAAAATCTGAATTCTGTGAGGTTTTCACATTTATAATGTGTTTTTGCTTTCTTAATTGATTTATTTAAAAAAAAAAACGTTCTCATCAAATAAAAACATTATAAAATTATTTTCACCATTCTGCAATGTGCGGCCCCCAACGCGGCAAAAAAATATTATGGACATTTGTAGAAACGGGAGTTATCAACACGACTTCGTCGCGTTTTTAAGGTTTGGGGTAGAATGATACTAGACTAAAAAAATCATAACCCATAAACCATCGGTGAAGCTATTCTCGACACGAATATTATTTTGATTAACAATTTTAACACGATCGACATAGGTCCCTATTGCTTGCTTAGTTATACCATCGCTATGAAGGCGCTACGAGGATTCATTATAAGTAAGACGGACTAAAAATAATGCCATAGATATAGACAAATAATAAGAAAATAGAACAAATTAAAAACACAATGTTTTTTTTAAATGTTTTTTTTTCGTATTATTTATCTACTACACATGTCATTATTTTTTTTTGGTATGTTGTTTATCCTGACGAGGGGAGCTTTGCTTCTGAAACATGTTAATACTTTCATATTATATACAGTCGTTTTGAATAAACTAATTTTTATTATTTTAATAAGTATGATTCTACAAAGATATTTTCCATCTTTGGAAGTTAATAAAATGTTTATTTTAATATGTTCAATACACAATTCATTCCCGAAATAAATAAATAAAATACATACAGCCTACCTTTAGTTATAGATCATTGCACGCCACTGCTATCAACCTGAGATTCAAAAAATTAAGGAAAAAATACGTTTCGATCAGATATTTGTAGTATTTTTCTACAATCTCTTATTTTTTTTTCAATATTTCGTTATTCATAGGGCAGGTATAGCAGTCCAGCCCCTATAGAGTGCACGTCACTGCTTCCCAGGTAATATAATTTTTTTTTTATCAACCTTACTTGATAGTGTCTATTATAGCATTTATGTTCTTCTTTATCTAAAATATTAAACAAATTAATTACTTATGTTACTTCTTATATTATATCTTATATTGTTTCTTACATTATTTCTTATATCGTTTCTTACATTATTTCTTACTTTATTTCTTATATCATTTATTGCATTATTTCTTATATTATATTTTACTTTATTTCTTATATCATTTCTTGCATTATTTCTTATACTATTTCTTATACTCGTATTGTTTCTTACATTATTTCTTATATTATTTCTTATATTATTTCCTTTATTATTTCTTATACTCTAATTGTTTCTTACATTATTTCTTATACTATTTCTTATACTCGTATTGTTTCTTACATTATTTCTTATATTATTTCTCATATTATTTCTTATACTCGTATTGTTTCTTATATTATATTTTATATTGTTTCTTACATTATTTCTTATATTGTTTCTTACATTATTTCTTATATTATTTCTTATATTATTTCTCGTATTATTTCTTATACTCGTATTGTTTCTTACATTATTTCTTATACTATTTCTTATACTCGTATTGTTTCTTACATTATTTCTTATATTATTTCTTATATTATTTCTTATTTTATTTCTCATATTATTTCTTATACTCGTATTGTTTCTTATATTATTTCTTATATTATTTCTTATATTATTTCTTATATTATTTCTTATTTTATTTCTCATATTATTTCTTATACTCGTATTGTTTCTTATATTATTTCTTACATTATTTCTTATATTATTTCTCATATTATTTCTTATACTCTAATTGTTTCTTACATTATTTCTTATACTATTTCTTATACTCGTATTGTTTCTTACATTATTTCTTATATTATTTCTTATATTATTTCTCATATTATTTCTTATACTCGTATTGTTTCTTATATTATATCTTATATTGTTTCTTACATTATTTCTTATATTGTTTCTTACATTATTTCTTATATTATTTCTTATATTATTTCTCGTATTATTTCTTATACTCGTATTGTTTCTTATATTATTTCTTATATTATTTCTTATACTCGTATTGTTTCTTACATTATTTCTTATATTATTTCTTATTTTATTTCTCATATTATTTCTTATACTCGTATTGTTTCTTATATTATATCTTATATTGTTTCTTACATTATTTCTTATATCGTTTCTTACATTATTTCTTACTTTATTTCTTATATCATTTATTGCATTATTTCTTATATTATATTTTACTTTATTTCTTATATCATTTCTTGCATTATTTCTTATACTATTTCTTATACTCGTATTGTTTCTTACATTATTTCTTAAATTATTTCTTATATTATTTCTCATATTATTTCTTATACTCTAATTGTTTCTTACATTATTTCTTATACTATTTCTTATACTCGTATTGTTTCTTACATTATTTCTTATATTATTTCTTATATTATTTCTCATATTATTTCTTATACTCTAATTGTTTCTTACATTATTTCTTATACTATTTCTTATACTCGTATTGTTTCTTACATTATTTCTTATATTATTTCTTATATTATTTCTCATATTATTTCTTATACTCGTATTGTTTCTTACATTATTTCTTATATTATTTCTTATTTTATTTCTCATATTATTTCTTATACTCGTATTGTTTCTTACATTATTTCTTATATTATTTCTTATATTATTTCTCGTATTATTTCTTATATTATTTCTCGTATTATTTCTTATACTCGTATTGTTTCTTACATTATTTCTTATATTATTTCTTACATTATTTCTTATATTATTTCTTACTTTATTTCTTTTATCATTTCCTACATTATTTCTTATATTATTTCTTACATTATTTCTTCAAATATTTCTTATATTATTTTTTACTTTATTTCTTATATTATTTTTTACTTTATTTCTTATATCATTTCTTGCATTATTTCTTATATTATTTCTAACTCGTAATGTTTCTTACATTATTTCTTATATTATTTCTTATACTATTTCTTATACTCGTATTGTTTCTTACATTATTTCTTATATTATTTCTTATATTATTTCTCATATTATTTCTTATACTCTAATTGTTTCTAACATTATTTCTTATACTATTTCTTATACTCGTATTGTTTCTTACATTATTTCTTATATTATTTCTTATATTATTTCACATATTATTTCTTATACTCGTATTGTTTCTTACATTATTTCTTATATTATTTCTTATTTTATTTCTCATATTATTTCTTATACTCGTATTGTTTCTTACATTATTTCTTATATTATTTCTTATATTATTTCTCGTATTATTTCTTATACTCGTATTGTTTCTTACATTATTTCTTATATTATTTCTTACATTATTTCTTATATTATTTCTTACATTATTTCTTACTTTATTTCTTTTATCATTTCTTATTATTTCTTATATTATTTCACATTATTTCTTCAAATATTTCTTATATTATTTTTTACTTTATTTCTTATATTATTTCTAACTCGTATTGTTTCTTACATTATTTCTTATATTATTTCTTATATTATTTCTTATATTATTTCTCGTATTATTTCTTATACTCGTATTGTTTCTTACATTATTTCTTATATCATTTCTTACATTATTTCTTACTTTATTTCTTTTATCATTTCTTACATTATTTCTTATATTATTTCTTACATTATTTCTTCAAATATTTCTTATATCATTTCTTGCATTATTTCTTATATTATTTCTAACTCGTATTGTTTCTTACATTATTTCTAATATTATTTCTAACTCGTATTGTTTCTTACATTATTTCTTATATTATTTCTTATATTATTTCTTATATTATTTCTTACATTATTTCTTATATTATTTCTTACTTTATTTCTTACATTATTTCTTATATTATTTCTTACATTATTTCTTATATTATTTCTTACATTATTTCTTCAAATATTTCTTATATTATTTTTTACTTTATTTCTTATATCATTTCTTGCATTATTTCTTATATTATTTCTAACTCGTATTGTTTCTTACATTATTTCTTATATTATTTCTTATATTATTTCTTATACTCGTATTGTTTCTTACATTATTTATTATATTATTTCTAACTCGTATTGTTTTTTACATTATTTCTTATATTATTTCTCATATTATTTCTTATACTCGTATTGTTTCTTACATTATTTTTTATATTATTTCTTATATTATTTCTCATATTATTTCTTATACTCGTATTGTTTCTTACATTATTTCTTATATTATTTCTTATATTATTTCTCATATTATTTCTTATACTCGTATTGTTTCTTACATTATTTCTTATATCATTTCTTACATTATTTCTTACTTTATTTCTTTTATCATTTCTTACATTATTTCTTATATTATTTCTTACATTATTTCTTCAAATATTTCTTATATTATTTTTTACTTTATTTCTTATATCATTTCTTGCATTATTTCTTATATTATTTCTAACTCGTATTGTTTCTTACATTATTTCTTATATTATTTCTTATATTATTTCTTATATTATTTCTTATACTCGTATTGTTTCTTACATTTTTTATTATATTATTTCTAACTCGTATTGTTTTTTACTTATACTCGTATTCTTTCTTACATTATATCTTATATTATTTCATACATTATTTCTTATATATATTATTTCTCATATTATATCTTATACTCGTATTGTTTCTTACATTATTTCTTTTATTATTTCTTACATTATTTCTTATATTATTTCTTATATTATTTCTCATATTATTTCTTATACTTGTATTGTTTCTTACATTATTTCTTATATTATTTCTTATACTCGTATTGTTTCTTATTTTATTTCTATTATTATTTCTATATTATTTCTTATAAGTTGCATTACAATTATTTCACAAAAAGATAATTAAAGGGTATTCTTGGTCGTGTATACCTTATCAGAAAAGAGGAATTCTTGTGCCTAATAAGGGAGCCACGATTCTTAATTTAGTAGGTACATAAGGTTTAATTTGCTTCTATTTGTAAAACGTTTTGTCTGAAATATTAACGTATATAATTTTTTTTAAAGAAGAGTTTAATTTTATTTATTTGTTCTGATTGATTACTAATACAGCACATTTCAATAGGGGGGGTTATTGTAATTTTCTATGACTTGATAAATATAAAGGTTTAGCATTTGAGTTGTTATAAAATTAGGTATTATAAATTGATTTACATTTCTCCTAAGTTATAAATGAATATAATAGCAGATCCTTTGCTTATGAGCATTTTATTATTACTCATACAAATTTAATGAAACTGCTGTGTTGGGAGTAAAAAAGCATGTAAGAAAAAAAGTGTTATTTTATTAAATAACTTTGTAAAGCCCCAAAGTATTTGCTTTCTATGTTAACTAAAATTGGGTTTAATTTTCATATGAACTATTTTTTGGTGATTATTATGTATTTGATTGCAATCTAGTTTATTTTATATCAATCCTGCTACATACAACGCTTGTAAGCTACAAGGCACTGAGAGCAGCTAGCAGCAAGTTGCAGTAATGTCTGCATGCAATGTTAAAGATATGAACAGCTTTAGACTTTGAGGCCAGCGAGCAGGAGCTTAGTCAGGCAACGAGCAGCTAAAAAAGAGCAAATAAACGTTCACGTATTCACTTGTTGAAATTTTACACGCGAACGGTAGGAGCTCGTTCTGCAAAATTCAGATTGGACTACGTTACAAGTGCAGATATTCTCTTTTCTAAATGTAAGTATAACAAGTCTGTCTATGTTATTAGCATGGTAATTTTTTTTAGAAATACAAAATAATTTAAGCTTTCATCCTAAGTGGAATTCGCACCTCTAGTTAAACATAACACTAGTTCATAAGTGTAGATTTTTTAGTTAATGATACTTATAGAAAATCTACAAAACATAATATTTCTAGATAAATTATGATAACCCTTAATTCAGTTTTACTATTATTGCGAACATTCGAAGCAATAAATAGGCCATATGATTTCTTAATCTAAGAAGACTAATATTGGTCGTTTCTACTAACATCGACTGCACATTCTCTCTAACGATTTCGCCGATCGCACGAGTTCTTGGTCCTTTAACCGTGTTACGGGATGCATTTCCTCTACGACATCCTTGTTAGTTCAATCTGTGGAAAACACAACGTATAATATATACGTGCCAATTATTACGTTTAAGATAAATTATACTCTAAAGATTAATGTATTTTGTTAAATAATAAAACTGTAAACATAACTCATTTTTTCCTCACTGTTGTTTTATAAAATAAATAAGACCCCCGACAATAAAGAAAAATGCATTTTTTAAGGTTTGTTAGAAGTGTTAGTCAAATTGACAAATGATTGGTCTCTACTATTAATAAATACGATTCGTCTTTTTGGGTGGAACATTAGTGACACACACACAATTTTATACAAAAACTGCTTTCGGTATTGAATGTATCGATATATTGACAAAAGTCAAACCATCAGAGAAATGGCATGATTGAAGTATCTAGTTCCATAAAAACCTCTGTGTTGTTAATTTCATAACATCTTCAATAAAATATTATTGTCTTTAACTAGGGGTGCGAACTATTTGTAAAATAAAATAAGTCACTCTAGTTTGCGAATTGCATTGCTTATTTATTTATTGTATAATATACGCCCTATATGGGCTTTTACTTATAAAGTTAGTTATAACAAACAGGTTCAAAACACATCACAGTAGGTTCAAAGATAATATATCGAACAAATACAGGAATAATATAAGTACCATTCTCAGTAATAAATTCAGAGGCGAAAAATGAAAACATACCTCACATTGACTGTTACTTATACTCTAGACACATACGAGTATATTAATAATTATACGGGATGTATGCAATAATCGTATGTTCGTATTTGTATTCAGAGCAGTTGAAAATGTCTACTATATCTGAATATGTATTACCTACTGTGTGAAGTCGAGGTACCAATGAATATTTGAAAGACTCAGTTCTGAAGTTATTGTTACAACTAAACAAAAATTTAGATCGAGTAGTTCTAGTTGTAATATTAAATGTAATTAAGCTGACTATATCAGGGCTGTACATAAAACCATTTACAATTACTTTATATTCTTTATATTCTTCTTTACTTAACTTTTTACCTATATGCGGTCATAATTTTCTAATGGAAAAATAAATCATTTAGTTGTTTAAGCTTATATTTTTTATAACGTAATTGATAAATTCGTATTAATGTTCTAATCAAGCAAAATTCAATTTTCCAAATCATATTTTCTGGTTTTCATAATGTAGACCGATTCGTCAAAATAGTAATATCACTGATAGCTTCGCCTCTCTTAGGCTCTTATACAGGCCAATACATATATTTTAAGTTACAGCTATTTTTCAACAAGACTTTTTTTGGAAAGATTATTAACAATTATTTTTATAAACAATAATTATTAGCCTGAAACAATCATCCAAATTGAAAAAACCTTTCGAGAAAAGATAAATGTCGCCGACAGGACTCGAACCTGCACACTTCTGATTGCCGGTCAGATGCTCTACCATTGAGCTACGTCGGCTTATCGCAAGCCCGCCAAGTTAATCAATATATACTAGTGTTTCATTCAATAATTACTATTTTTTATTATATTTCACCTGTAAACAACCAACTTTATTAGTATGAGAAAGGCTTGTAACGACAAGTCAAAGCAATTTTCACCAATAAAATGTAGACATAATTTGTCTCGACGCCATCTATTTGAGGTATTTAGCCGTATATATATTTATATTATATATTTATATGTGTATTGTATTAATATTAATATTTTTATCTACAAATAATTGACTTTGGTAAACAGTAAAGCAAAATATTATTTATACTTAATAACGCTTAAAATATATTAATAAAGAAACTATCAAATACTATCCAACTACATTTTTAGACTAATTATTTTTTAATAAGAAAGATAAAGATGATAATATAAATAAAAAGGAGGACTCTAAATTAATTTGTAACGATTGTCTGAATTTACCAGCTATATTTTAGAAACAAATCTTTCTTTGGATACAAATAGAGGATTAAAATTTTTACATACTGGTTTACAATTACATAAATTTTAAATTTCGGAAATTAGAAAAAGTGTTAATTATCAATTAAATATTATGAACTATGAAATATTAAAAAAATAATTATATTTAAAAAAAAAATCACTTTAATATAACTGTATTTAGAATATTATTAGTATATATTTTAACCATAAAAAATTTTATTCTTTAATTTTTTACGCCATTTATTTTCCTGATTAAAATATATTTTTTTTAAATTTCTAATACAAAATTTATTATTTTATATTTTATAAAAACAATAAGCTTTTCAATTGTTTTTACATTTTTAATAAATAGCTTACCCACTTTCATCACTTATTGTTAATTTTTGTTTATATTTGTAATAAGTCTATTTATACATTAATATTTTTCTATGTTTATTATTTGTTTATACTTGTTATTAAATTTTATTACACTGTGTAACCTGATGAAGGAAGCTTCACTTTCGATATATATATCGATATTTATATATTTGTTAAAAATTAAAAAAAAACTCTATTTTTGTAGTGCACTGCAAGGGATTTTTCCGAAATCAAAAAACGTAGATAATTCATAATTTTTATTGTAATTACTGATTCGATTTATTAAAAAAAAATAAGCCTTCTCTCTCGTATATCCATAATAAATGCAGTGAAGTTGCAGAAGATTTTATGTCTATTAGCATTTTCCTCGTGAAATTTGTAAATTCTCTATCCACGGTG
>JAHDVE020002708.1:0-27721 GCA_022606495.2 Halesus radiatus
CTCTCACTGTATATATATAGTTTATATATGTATATATATAATCTATTTATAAAAAAAACTAATAAAATGCATAAAGACATAATATACGTAATTTTGCTTACGTCAAATTTTTTCTTATAAAACTGATTCCTTAAACATTTCTAATAACTAACGAAACATTGTATCTCAGATATGAGTATATTTAGTAAAGCAGAAAAATACAGACATTGGGTGTCTTTATATTTTTATTTTTATTATTTTTAATCTTTGGAATTTAGCAGTGGGTCCTGCTGTTCACATATACATATAAGAATATTAAAAAACAATAGTGATATAAAAAAGAAGAAAATGTGATCAAGTAGAAAAAATGGAAATCTATTATTTTTTTATCGAATTTTAATTATTTTATTAAATATGTTTATATATTTAGTTATATATCCAATTTTTATTAATGATTATTTAAAAGTACTAGAGAGGCAATGAGTCAATATCGATGTCATTAATACTATCTAGATATTCAGTAGAACATCCTCAAATACCTGTAATACTATGAGAGAGTCGTCCTGCCTGCTTGTCTCTCTGAGCTCCAGTTGATCCCCAGCTTGTCAACTTCATTATCCTCGGGCAACTATCTCTTCATCGAGTCGACTCCTCATTGCTTGTTTACGAACAAATTCATCCATTAAAACTTTTTTATCGATACTATCAATACTTAATCCACCCCGCCTCCACTTCCCCTTCCGCCACCTCCAGCTTCACCTCCCTCTTCTAAACGAGGGTGGTTGAGATCTCCGAATTTACAAGGCCCTGTGATCCAGCCAATAAAATCCCCTCATAGGCCTTCTAGTCATAAATACAGTAATTCGGACCTTCATAAACAGTTCAAACTACTCATTAAAAACGAATCTGATATTCGAGGACCAAAGACAGCAGATCATGGTAGTCGCAGTGCGAGGCATTTGCGACCAAAGAAAAAAGACTTCTGCCCCCTCCGCAACCCTTCTTCTGAATTGAATGATATCAGCAACAGCATATGGAATATAAATAATAACAGTATAATAAATAATAAACTAGGCTTAATAAATAACTACACGATCGTCAATACACAGAAGGCTGACAGAGACACTTTTCGCAGAAGTAATTACGCATTGGGTAGGAACAGTAGAGAGTTGGGGTAATAAAATTTGCAGTTCGTGCTCAGCGGCAACAACATTAGTGGAGGAAGAAGAAGGACAGCGAAACCATCAACCCAGAAACATTCTGGGAAATGGATCATTGGCACTAACCAATATGCTGAATGTACTGATATGATTGTTTGATATTTTTTTAGTAAAAAATATAATCTAAAAAAATTAATAATTAACTAATCATTAAAAAAAAAAGTTTTTAATTTTAATTTATTTAACAGTATACAAACTATTTTAAATAACAGTTTTATTACAAATATATATTGACAAAAATAAATATCTTCACTTTTTTTGCTTACGATTCGTCAGTGCTTCCGATTCTTTTTAATAAAATAAGCCTCAAGAGGTTTTCCAATGATTATGCTATCTATAATTTCTTCGTAATCGGATATATTTTTAAACTAGTTTTTTTATAGATTCACCCATAATTTGCCTGTCGAAGTCAACTCAAATTTGGTGAATCCAAGATACGAATAGGTGGGGTCTTGAAACTCTGATATGTAACATGTCATAGATTTGGGTTTCTATACATTATATTATTGAATAATATAATGAACATATAGATTTCAAAATATATTTATGTATTTTTTTTTTGTTACCCAAAAAGCGTTGAAGAAGGTGAGATCAACTAGTTTAAAGTTTTAGTGAAGCTATATTTTATGAACAATTCTCTTGGAGAATGTATTGATTGCGAAAATTGATGCGTACCCCATTGCCATGCAAATCCCAAAAGATGTGCCATTCCAGCCACCGAAAATGGGCATACTGTACTCAGTGGCAAACAGAAATGTGTTGAGCGTCGTAAAAATGACAGAGATTCTCGTGAGCCAGCGAAGATCGCTCTCTCCTTTTTTGTGCTGAAACACTTCGCATTTGCCTTGACTGTTGAATACGAGTTTGGTGTATTGCTTAGGATCAGAGATGATTGCATCCGATTTCTGAGGAGAAGTGATTTTGTTGTTATTGTTCTGGGTAGTTGTATTTTTTTATTTTTTGGTTGAGAACATAGCTAGTCGGAGGAATCGAAATTGCCGTGGAATGATTAGTTTAATCATTTCTCAGATTTTTTTTTGAAGTTATCTGTTTATTATTATTCTGAGATATTTATATTATTTTTTTTAAATGGATTCGTAAAAATATAATATAAATATAATATTGAATCATATGAATTAAAAAAAAAAAATAAGCCACTGCATTCTTGAAAAGCAAAAAATATGAATACTAAAAATAACTAAAATATGTTTTTTTAATGATATTTATGAATATGAATTCATTAAACACTAATCCATCTCGTGAACTTGATTTTAATTAGTCAAATCAGCAAATTCAAGACTGCTGGAAATCTCTTGAAATACTATTTATGCGGATATATGTAAATTATTTTATTAAAACAAAGAACGTATTTGCATGTAATTGCTCAGAATATATGTTAAAAATACGATAAGTCATCACAAAAATATTTAATATAAAAACAAAAAACAAAAATAAACAAAAAATAGTAATAATCACATAATATTTTAATTCATCCGACAAACAGAATCTGTAATTGTACACATTGCAATTATTTATTGAACTCACTTAATTACACACCAGGCCTGCCAACATTAGAAATCACTAAAGACTCTTCAAATCCTCGTTCATTAGCAAAAAAATAAAAAAGAACAAAAATAAAAGAAAAGAAATCAAATACTAAAATATACATATATAGATAAATATTAGATCAAATGCTAAAGAGATTACTCACCAACAAGAGTCGCACCAGTCGTCTCTATGAAGGAATCCGCGAAATTGAATAGAAATCATTGGACCCCGTCTCTTAAACCCAATTCTAATTTCTCGTGAATATCTTCAAAGTTCCTTCCAGTCACTACCGAAACCTTAAACAACAAAAGCTCGCCACTCTCAAATAGCTGTATGCCCTGATGTAATCTTGCAAAGAATGGCAGTCCCGACTGCGCTATCTCCTTCTTTTATTCCGCGCAACACAATCCGCCCATCTGTACTCGCTTGTCCAGGAAACTCGCCTTCAGGGTTACACATAAAACCTATAGAACATCCGTAACAAAATGGCTAACTCAAGCAAAATGTACACCCATAGCTCGATACTTGAAAAAAAGTTAAACCAGTTCATAGTGGAGTCATTTTATAACTACATTCTGAGAATAAGTTTTAATCATTAACTTTATGAGGCTTGTCTTGGTCAGGAGGAGCACTTTGATAATTAGAATAATCCTCGAAACAATAATATTAATAAATTTTCCGAAGAAACCATCATTAAGTAATCGGCTCGGCTAGATACTATCCAGTTGTTCAAAATCCATAACCTCCTCAATCTGCTCTTCGAGTTTCGCGAGCCTTGCAAAATGTTGCTCACTAACTTTGCGAATGTTTACTTAATCGAACAGTTGTGCGACATAGTCTACGCTGAGATCTTAATGTTCTATTGCATCCTTAAATAAAATATCACTCGCTTGGCTGATGAGCTTGAGTATTTGCCAGAACTTGGTCTCAAGGAACTGGCAGTACTCATCAAAGAAGACAGGATAACTAATCGAAAAGTCAAAGAGTTCAACCTAATTTTCGAAAGTTTCTGCAGACCGGTTACAAGGGTATTCCCCGACAAACTGGTAATCCCTTCAGCCACCCTTCGCAAACTTAACCAGTCCGAACGTATGTATGATTCCATTAAAACTCTGCCTTCTTCTTCATCCACCAAATCTAAGCGTGTTATCACCCAGTTTATCCAACATGCAGTTTACGAAGAAGATTCGGGTATTTTGGAACAAAGCAGAAGCGGAATTCCGAACGAGGGACACGTGCAACCTAATAAAGTGAGAACAGGTGGTTTTGTGAATGACGAAGATGATTCGTAGTTGTTCGAAGATAACT
Source organism: Halesus radiatus (assembly GCA_022606495.2). NCBI lineage: Eukaryota > Metazoa > Arthropoda > Insecta > Trichoptera > Limnephilidae > Halesus > Halesus radiatus. The sequence continues at coordinate 4,056 of JAHDVE020002708.1, forward strand.
ACACGAATGAAAGAATTTACTTGAAATAAGATACAGTAGAAGTTTCTGATTGATTATTACTCGGATTTCTTTAATATTTCTTATTTTTCTTTTTTTTTTACTATGTTTTCTTCTTTAATTAGTTTGTTTGTTTGTTTGTTTGTTTGTTTGTTTGTTTGTTTGTTTAAATTCATCTTGTCAGAAAATAAATATTCGATAGATGTTTATTAATTCCTTATCTTCTACATTTTAGAATATTGTTATGTTTAGTGTATGACAAGCATATTATATATTGTTGAGTGATAAATAATATATATATTTAACTTGTCTACTTAATTAAATAAGGATTGTTATGATAAATTGTTTAACTAGTTCGTGTAGCTCAATGGAAGAGCACCTGACGTCTAATCAGGAGGTTGTAGGTTCGAGTCCTATCTACGAACATTTTTCCACCTGGTGCATTTTTACATTTCTATAATTCTTATAAAAATATGTTAGATTCTAGAAAAATAATTTATCTTATCATTTAGAGATTACAATTTATCAAAAATAATACAAAAAATACACTTTCTTTCTTTATCGAAACAAATAAAAGAAAGACGTTATCCCCTCATCGATCATAATTCCTCTCTTCAGGTCGAGGATTTTTTGGCTGGCTGTATACTGTTAGGCACTTCAGCACTTGTTTTCTCTAACTATTTAGGATTCTTGGCGTCACTCACTGCGTTAGGGGTTTTCTCCGCAGGTTACTTTTTGGAGTCTTTTATAGTCTCGACTTGCGCCTCTTTCTCTTCACTCAAGGCAGGGAAGTTTTAGGAGTCGAGTCTCGTTCTTTTTTGGACGTCCGTGGAGTTTAAGCTATTAGTTGTGTTATTATATGGGTTGTATTTGGCTGATATCGGAGCTACGGGTCTCTGAACGTGCGTGTACCCAGCTGGCTGGCGGTTTGTGACTGGGACATTTTCCTCGTGTTTTTGTCGGTAATATACCTTCTTTTCAATCATTTGGGATGATTCTTCGTCATCAGAAGATTCAACCGCCCTTCTCGTGAATCCAGGGCCTCTGACCTTCTCACCCTTGCTGTATTGATTGTTCGGTTGGCTATTGTAATTTTTGTCTAATAATATATTAATAAAAAAGAAAAAATATATGAAATAAATGTATATTGTTTACAATTATTATTTTGTTGTTGACCACCAGCATATCCACCAGAGTTATTTTGCCATCGTTGATTTTTGTTGCGATATCCATTGTTATGACTGGGGTTGTTGAAATTGTTGTGGCCGTTATGATTATAATTTCTGTTATGATGTGAATTCTTTTGTCTTTTCATCAACTCCACACTCTATTTCAGCTAGATATAAGGATCTTTGGCTTATAATTAACAATTGATTTTTATTGTCTGAGCCTTCTCAGTCAACAATGTATACACTTTGTTAGCATCCTCTTCAGAAGAAAAGGATAACACAAAGGAGGATGTGGTTGGGTTCTCGACAATTTCAACTTCATATCGGGTCTGGGGAAAATTTTCCTTCACGATGCCTTAGACAACTTATCGAGCATTTTGCTACTCACACTTGATGAGCAATCGGGACTTGGAAGGTAGAAGCTTGAGTTGTACTGCCTTCTTTTCTTAGTTGACAAGGATTTTGTCGCACTTTTTGAGACAGTCAACAATAGTATTTTCGCTGTTGGTGACTTGGGAAATCTTGTATTCTCTGAATAAGACGGAAAAAGGTATTTCAAGGTTGGGAGTCAGATAGTTGACAATGTAGATATTTCTGCTAAGAGAGTAGCGTTCAAATAGTTTGTCGAACTGAGCGGATAAAATGGATGTAAACACAAATTTAGATATTTTATAAGGGTTGGTGTTAATTTTTTACGATCGAGGCGAGTTGTTGTTCTGTTGATTAAATCATTTTTTTTTTAATAGGGATAAAATATATAAAAAAAAGATAATATAATATCAAACAACAAATATTATAAAATATATAAAAGTAAGTCTTATATTTATTTTTTTCATTGGTTTTTGTTTGTTTGTTAATTATAATTTAAATAGAGTTGATAATATTTGAACTATATATATGTTAATGCTCATCAATTTTTTCTTTTGAAATTTGATTTGTGTTAGCTTAAATGACTATCTATTTGATGATATTTATAGATGAATCTCATAAAATAATCAATTGGGTCCCAGAAATGGCAAAATAATAAAAAATAATGGAAATTGTCTTTCTATTTAATTTTATGTATTGCAAAATTTTATGTCGAAAAAACATAATTCCACATTACAAATCAATTCGAATGTGTTTTAGATTCATTCAAATTTAATATTTTTTAACTGCTCTGGAAGAATGATAGAAGAAATATAATATAAGGAAACATATTTAGTTTATATAAATATTTATATTTATTCATATACAGATAGCGCCTAACACTTATCACTCGGGAATTTATTGGTATTATCAACATAATTACGAATCCCTTATATAAAAAATATATGTTTTTAAGTTTCATCCATAAAAAATATATTTAATTATTTATTTATTATACTTGAAACAATTACTAAATAGAGATAAATCGAAAACAAAAACAAAAAGACACATCTTCAATACCAAATCGTAAAATGCTAACTAACATCTAAGGATGGAACTTCAATCTGTCAGATCGAGTGTATCTCACAAATCCAACCAACAAGTTCTGGGAAGGATCTCTGGACGGCAGGACCATGCGACTCAGAGTCGGCAAAGTTAAAGATTCATTTGAGTCAAGCGTCGAGACCGTTGACAAAACCTACCGTTCAAACTAACTAGCAAGACTTTCAATTATCGAAAAGATCACTGATAAACTTGTCAAGGGTTATGTTTCAGACACAGCAACAAAGGTATAGGATAGTGCTCCTGGTGCAGGCAAGAGAGGAAAGGTTGGCGGAAAGTAATTTGAATCTACAACCACTGTTGAGAGCAAAAAGAAAGAAGAGTTAAAACCAGCTTTCCGGGCATTCTCAGGCCAGTATTACGAGAGAGACGGGGAGGGAATCAGACTGGAAGTCAATGACAACAAAGTTAAAATAACGAAAATTGCAAAAAACAACAAAGAAGATAGTTAAATCAGAATCTTCAAGTAACATCGTCAAGCCACTGAGTATTGTGCTCATGAAGAAGACAAGCTCCTGGCTGATAATTATGTGGCTAACCACAGTAAATTTATCTTCACATTCGTTAACGAAGAAGAGGAAAATGACAAGCCTCAACATAAAGCACCCAGATCTCAAAAACCTACCTCCACAAATAAATCTTCAGGTCATTTATCGATTATTGGAATGACTGACGATGTGATGTCAGGAACTTCGAGAGGGCTATCGCCTGTTCGAAGTGACAGAAGTGCTGGAGATTATGACGATACGTTTGATTAATTAGGTAACATTAAACAATATACTCATATTAATATAACTTATAATTTATAATAATATAGGCCCCAGTTCACTCGGCGCTCCAACTTCAGGTTGCATCAAGGTCTTACTGGCAGAAACATGGGATGATTAAGTTGATCCCTCCGGCTGGTATATGAGCGAGAAGCTTGACGGGGTAAGATGTTTCTGGACAGGCACACAGATGTTTTCTCGAAACGCAAATAGATTCTACCCGCCTCGCTGGTTCATTAAAGGCTGGCCCAAATCCCAATTAGATGGATAGCTCTTCATTGGTCGAGATCGTTTCTCTGAAACTATTTCCGCAATCAAAAAGAACAACCCAATAGACTCGGAGTGGTAGAAAGTATCATATCTCGTTTTTGATTGTCCAGGCTTTAAGAAGCCTTTCAAGGACAGAGTCAAAGCGATGGAGAAGGTTATCAATGACTGCAACAACCCCCACATCAAATGCCACGCACACAGAGTATGCACTGGTTTTACTGATATGTTCGCAGAGCTTGAAGAAGTGAACAAAATCAAAGGAGAAGGGCTCATGCTCCGGGACCCTGAGTCTGCATACTAGAACCGAAGGTCGAAGAGTTTGTTAAAGGTGAAGGTCTTTTATGATGATGAGGCTACGATCCTCGGATACAACCCAGGTACTGGCAGGTGTTTGGGCATGGTAGGGGCCTTAAGGGTACGAAACACGCATGGAGTGTAGTTTGACGTCGGGAGTGGTTTGAATGATGACATGCGCCGACATCCTCCAAAAATTGGAACCGTTATCACATACAAATACCAAGAGTTTATGAAGAGTGGCAAACCTCGTTTCCCGACATTTCTGCGAATTTACCAACCACTCTGATTTTTTAACTTTCCTTGACCAATCGATTATAATGGCATTAAAAATATATTTATTATAAAAAAATTATGTAATTGTAGAGGCTAATCTTAAAATATGAAGGTTGTCTAAATATTGTTGGCGATAACTAGCTCGGGCCATACTATTACCCCAAATAAGGATAATCTTCCGATTTCCTAAATATTTATAATTAATAGAAGGGATGGGTTTATAGAAATATTATAATTATAAATTATAATTATAAAAATTTGACTGACCTGACCCAGGAAATAGAATCTTATTTTTTTGTATTTAGATAACGCTATCATATACAAATAGATATGATGTCAAGATATATTTATAGAAAAATATCTTAATTTTTCATCTAACATATTTCAGTTACCTTAAAAAAATTACTAAATTGATTCAATTCGAAATAATAAATATGTATTATATCACCTTAATTACCAAAGTAAACGAACCGATCCAATAATTTATATATATAAAAAGAGATTATTTAACCACTTCGTTTGCTCACCCGAAAATATAATATAATATTAACATCAAAAAACAAAATTATCGAAAAATCATCATCATCACTCAAATAGAATAAAATCAGAAAACATATCTATCGAAATGAAATTTCAATCAATACTCAACAGATTTATCTCTAAGAATGCTTTTTCTACACTAAAACCATCCCCAGTCCATGGAATTCAAGATAAACAGCTTGACTTAAAATATTTCTTTTTGTTCGGACTGTCTGTGGGTACTACATTTTTGGTAATGAACTAACAAAGACGAAAGGCTAAAAAAGTGTCAAGACTGACCAATTGAAGCATCCTTGCTTTTTTACTTCCAACTTCCTTTTGATGTATAAATGTATACACAAAATTGATATGTATATTTATATTTCTTCATTGTAATTTCCATTCTGATAAACTACATACATTCAAATAAAATGGTTTAGTATTTATATGTTTATAGATGTATCCAGGTGTATACATGATTTCTATTTTATGTTTTTTTTTTTTAGAATAATTGATATTATAGATTAATTCAAAATTGATTTTTTAAATATTATTAACATTTTATAAGAGAGAAATACATATCTTTGATTGTGCCATCTTTATTTCAAATGCCTTATTATGCCTTATTAGTCTGATTAATTTTTTTAGAATATACATATAATATTTATAGATTGTAATTGAACCTAACTATTTTTAAAAAAATACATATCTCATTTATGTTTTAAATTTCATCATACAAACAAATTAATTAATGATAAAATAAAGCTGATAGTAATTTTAAGATTTTCCATATAATTGCGAATCATTTTAATATATACAGACATAACGATCAAAAATGTTTATTCATTTGCCTGTTATATTTGCGCTCATCATTGGAGTCTCCTGCTACTCCTATACAATAGACTCTTACTCTTTATGTGTGGACCCCTCAGTTCATGTTTGTAAGCAGTGGAGAACTCTCAGCACCATTGAAAGAACAGGTCCTGCTTGCTTCCCTGCCTCCACCCTGGTACTCACAAAAAATGGACCTCTTGCCATGTCCGAACTTAAAGTTGGCGATTAGATCCTGGCCTACGACTCAGACTCCCAAAAGAATATTTTTACTAAAGTCATAGCCTGGCTTCATCGAGTCGTCGATTAATCCTTTTAGTATAAGAAAGTATCGAGCGACTTCATCAGCTTTCATACCTCTGCTCGACACAATGTTGCAGTTCGAGTTGCTGACACGATCCAGTACCGTTTTGGGATCAATTTGCAAGGTTATGATCTGGTAATCGGAGGAGATCAGGAAAATATAACAGTGACAGGTATTTCTACGGATATCTTAAAAGGGATCTATGCACCATACACAGACACTTCAAATTTTTATATTATTGGAAATAATCAGAATAAGTTCCATAAGCGTGATAACACCTTAATTCTTGTCCACAGCTTCGCTGAAATCTCAGACCCCGAGAAATACGAAACTTTGTTCCGAATAGCCGTTAAAGCTTCAGGTTTGCTCTCCCAGAACATTCAACCTGCAGACTCCGAAAACTATGTGCACCCCCTATCCACGCTCTTCACCAATATGTTCCCTCCCTTCACGCAACACCTCATGCCTGATTCCGGAAAAAATGGTCATTATTATTATTCTCGCAGCTCCTATTACTCTTCTAGCTATAATAGCCGACAGTAGAAGGAGAGGCGCAAAAAGCTCATTCAGCAGGCTCTGGTTGCTTATACTTAGATATTTATTAAAACACCACCATTTTTTGCTTGATCAAAAACAAATGACAAATAGTCAAAAAACATTCATAAATTCAAACTTCAACTTTTTTAATCGTATTTTACTTGTGCTTTCTATGAATTATTTTAATAATTTTTGTTGATAATATATTTTGTTGGTCTTACCGAGCCTCATAATAGATAAATTATCCAATTTTATGATGATCCGCGGACTTAAATCTGCCTACAGGTTTTGGGACTGGCATTATGTTATTGAATAATTTCTATGACGTATTTGTCAATCATAAAACATATCTCATAAAGAAAACAAAAATTGGTGTATGTATATAATAATTTTTTATTTTATACTAATATTATTTTATCATTTCGTTTCCATCAATAATCCCTGGAACCCTTGCACCAAAGCTCCAGCCAAGGGATGCATATATTTGCCTTCCTCCTGCTCAGCCAAGTCTCCAGTGGAATACAGATAGTTGTATCCTTTAAATAGCAATCCAATAACTCCTTCATAGTATTGAGGATGTCTCACATTCGCGTAACTGTGCACCAGAATCTCAGTCGACTCGCTGACGACGTAGAAGTTGTTCAGTTCAGTCAATGGCGCATACACCCCGAGCTCCAGAGAATCTTCCACGATTTTTTCAACTTTTCTCCCAGAGGGCAGCGTCGCTCCCAAAGACTCTTTGGCAAAAACAAAGGAATATTCTTCGGCCTCTCCTTGAGCAATATTGTGAAACCCAGAAACGGAGAGATTGAGACCATCGCCTAGTAATCTCAGATATTTGGAGACGCTCTTTGGTTCTCGGTGGAGCCAAGCCACAACGGGTGAGTATTAGGACTATCCAGTGCGGGGGTTGTAGGCAAGGATGTTATGACCAATGCGTAATTTGTCCATCGTTATGTCACCAAGATCTGTCCTAACTAGAGTAGAGGCTGGGAAACAGGATGCATAGTTTTCGTTGATGGACCCTGTTTGGTTCCATGCTGTGCAGATACCGCCTGTAATGTTGGAGCACACGGATGTGACTTGAACACTGAAGGTCACAGATAAGACAGTCAATGCTAACAAAAGTATTATGATCAATTGCTTCATTGTCGATTCTATATATTTGTATTTTTTAAAAATATAAGTATTTTTAAAAAAATGTCTTGATTATATCTTTTTTTTTAAATATTAATTATAGTTCTTTAAGCTTTTTTGGAAATTCTGGTAAAATATGGAAAAATTAGATTTTTATATTATGCATTACAAGTTATAATTTTCGAGATTTGATCGATGCTTATTACATCTATATTCATTTTTGAAGTATAGTATAATATCAATCTCCAAACTCACAAAAAACAATAATTATATTATTTATCCATAAATTAATAAGCTAATACAGATAAAAAATACTAATATGTAAGTCGATACAAACAGATATTGTCCAAAATGTAAAATGTAAGTTTTCCGCCCTTCTTTCGATGTTCACACTCTCCGCTGTAAAGGAGAAAACGCATTGCATGACCCGGAATTTCGAAGCAGGATCATATAATCTTATCTGCGAGACTCATTGATTAGGAGACCGAAAAACTAAGAAGATCTTATCGAGGAAGTCGATTGTGTGTGTTGTGGGGAAAAGTTAACGCTCTTCGGCATTGAGGAACACCTCAAGAAATGCGAGCATATGCCTGTAAAATGCGAGTATTGCGGAGAAGACTACACAAAATTTGTTATGGAGGAACATTTATAGTTGTGTATCGCCAAGAAATAAACTTTGAAACTTATGGCTGAGGCTAATGAAGAGGGTCACAGAAGAAGAGAGCGAACTTACCCTCCATAAAGATATTTGCCGCCTCCTCGGCCAAACAACCCCAGACTCTCTCCGCCAGAACGGATTAATTTATCGGATATGATTGGTGGATTCGACGATATAATGTCTCGGCTCGTCAGATACATGGCAGAATAGGGCTCTCACCACCGAGAAGAACCCTTAGATGAAGAGCATATTCAGCAATTACCGGAGACCATTCACCGTAAGCGAGAAAGCAAAAACAGCATCCAATGCTCAATCTGCTTCTGCGAGTTGGAGGAGGGATAAAGAGTTCTAACCTTGCCGTGCATCCACCAATACCATTCGGAGTGCATATAAAAATGGTTGAAGGTGAGTAGCTTGTGCCCTGTCTGTAAAGCTTCGGCAAAGGTTTAACAATGACCAATTATCTTTTTTTATATAAATATTTATGTTTAGTATTCTAAAAAATTGATGAAAATATGCAATTTTACAAAAATTAAAAATTTTATACTATCGACAAATATTATACTCTTGATAAAACTATAAAGAGCAAATATAGAATAGATAGTAAATTTTTATAAGCACAACAAAACTTGTCTGTTTTTTTATAGACATAAAATCTGTTTGATTTTATATTAAAAATAAAATTAGTTGAATTAAATACAACAACAAACAATATCGAAAAAAGAATACTGTTAATCATTTGTTTCTTATTTTCATTAGTTTACTAGAATTTATGTTAGCAAGAAATAAGAAAAAAAAATAAGGTGTTATAGGAAATAAAAAAATGAATGGAAAAAAAAATGATCTTTAAACACTAGTCTATTTTTCCTTATTATTATATAGAAACCTTAAAGCTTCTATTTTTTAATATAATTTCCTTATCAATTTTTTATTCTACTTTTAATAATAAAGAATAAAAATTGAATTGCCATAATATTTTTATTATTTTCTTGTTTATTTATTTTTTAATAAACTATTATTCTTACATATATATATATTTTCTATGTTGGAGCGATACCCAGAAGACATTGAATGTGTGGTTGACCCAACTCCCAACCATGGTGGCATCTACATCTCCAACTTGGAAGCAGCTCAGAATCCTCTGACCCTGAACAGTAACAATTCAATTTTCAATATTATTATTATTTTTATCATAAAAAATACGCAATAATATTTTCTTTCTTTCTTTTTCTCTCTTTCCCTTTTGCTCAATCCTCAAATTTTTCATCTTTCCAATATAGAATTCGGTATCAAAGCAGTCCTCACAGCTGCACGAGGCCATGAACTCAAACATCCTTGTTCTGCCCTGCCTTTCTATCTCTACCTCCCTGCCGATGACCATGAATCCTTTCCCATCTCTAAATTCTTCGATGAGTCCTTCAAGTTTATCCATACCTACAGAAAACATACTAATGTCCTTGTACACTGTCTTGCCGGTGTCTCTCGAAGTGTCAGTCTCGTCATTGCTTACTTGATGCAGAGCACGGGCTGTGGTCTCAGCAAAGCGTACACATGCGTGAAGAATCGAAGGCAAAAGATATATCCTAATGAAGGATTTATAGAGCAACTAAAAAGACTAGAGATTGATTTATATCAGTCTCGGAATAAATCCAGAGGAGCCTAAACTAGAAACGTACAGCCAAGCCCTTATCCTTCTATGAGCTAATCAGTTCATCTTTCTCCATCGAACGCCAATCTAAACTCACGAGGTTGCAGCTTGAAGCAAGCAGCACCGCAGAACCCATATTCGAAACACAATACTCTGAATCATTCTTCCTCCTCCAAACATCAGCCACCACCTTTCGCAGAGAATAATTTTCTGAATAACATAAAAAATATGAACTAAAATATCAGCAACTACTCAAAGCATCAACTCTCTCTATATGAAAAATAAATGCATATTCCCACTGTCGCGAATAACATTAATAATAGCGCGAATAGCAGTAGTTGTAAATAGAATTATGATTAAAATTTAAAGTTGACCATCAGCAGAATCAGAAGTGGGTCTAACTCGGTTTCTTCGTCTGCTTCGAATCTTAAACAAACTCTCTCGGCGACAGATTCAGGGATCGGAATGCATATGGGCATGGCAAACAAGGCCAATTGCTCCACTTACTCGCCCTATGTCAAGACAGGTGGCGACTGGGGATACCAAAAAGAGCCTGGAATCATCAAGATTAAGCGACAAGTCTCTGATAACTATCATAAACCAATAGCTCTCATGAAGAAGTCCAGTGCACCGTTCACAAATAATATGATGTCTCTCAATCGCGGCTATCTTTCTCCTTGATCCTTAAACATATATATATATTTTTCATAGATTACTTAACAATAAAAATTATTAGAAATTAAATAATAAAAATTGATACATAATTAAGAAGGATACAAATAAAAGATTATCAAACAATATATGTTAAATGTTTATATATCCTGTATATTTTTTATAGTTATTTCGAACTCATCAAATCCAATGAAATATTTAGCAATATTATTTTCAATAATTCTCGTGGTCCAATGTCGAATTGAAATTAATCAACGCAAGTTCTCCGATCCTTGTATCGAAGAGGCTATTCAATCATATAAATCTAAACTCGTAACTATTTTAGAACCGCACTGTCTAAACAAATACCTTCTTTATTATTTTTTTTATGATAGTCCGCTCGAAATTTTAGAATTTTTTAAAATAGCTTCCCAAACACTCTGGACACCACAATCACCCATCATGACCCCCAGTAACCATTGACTTATGTGATCACTGGAGACATTCCTGCGATGTGGCTCCGGGATTCGACTAATCAGATTCTCCCATATCTACGCCTTGAAGCGGTGTGCCCTAAAACCAAAACTCTGATCCAAGGAGTAATCAATATGCAAGCCAAGTTTATTCTAGTTGACCCATACACTAATGCTTTTGTCGATTACTATCAGTCTCCCTCTCGACCCTTCTATCTCAACGATCATACATACACCACCTTTTTTGGCTCGATAGATATTGACCTCTCCAACGGCCTCAAATTCAGCACATCTAAAATTTGGGAGAGAAAATATGAAATTGACAGTCCCTCTTCCTTCTTGAGGCTCATCTACGAATATCATAACAAATACCAGAATAATAACTACGACTGGCTCAATATGAACGTGATAAAAGCGTTGAAAAATGTGCTGAGAGTATTAGACGAACAGACAAGAGATGGATTGACAGAGACTTCAACAAAGCACCCTTATTATGTTTTCCGACGAAGTCCAGTAGAGTTGAAGGACGGAGTCATTCCCCCAGGTTCCCGCAACGGTCTGGTCAGGTCCGGTTTCAGGCCTTCAGATGATGCTACCTAACTACCTTACAATATTCCTGGCAACACTATGGCTTCAACTTACCTAAAAAAGGTGGCGGAAATCTTGCAGCGACTTCCCACCAATAGCTTGTACCAGATCCTCACTTAAAATATTGCAAAACGAATGCTCGCATACTCAGAATCAATCCGACGGGGAATTTATGACTACGGAGTTGTCACAGTTGACGGCATGCAGATATTTGCGGAGGAGGTCGACGGTCGAGGAGGCTTCAAACTCTATGATGACGCGAACCTGCCTTCATTGATATCGCTGCCGTACTTGTAATTTGTTAACGCATCTGATCCAGTTTACAAATTCACGAGGCAATACATGCTTTCGAAGAAGAATATATTTTATTTTGAATATTCAACATTGAGAGGAATCGGAAGTCCCCATACTCCCGGAAATCAAATCTGGCCCTTGGCTATTATCACCCAAGCATTGACTTCGACTGATAAAAAGTAAATAAAAAATATACAGATCTATATTTATCTATATCAATTCATTTGCAAAATTTATTTATGTAAATTACTTAGTGAGGTTAAATAATGTGTTCGGATTTTGCAATAAACTACATTTGATGATTTTATCCATTAATCGGTAAATGTCTATAATGCACATTCTTACACTCGTGACTGGTTTGCATGGGCTAATTCCTTTTTCGGAGAGTTAATGATTGATGTAGTGAAACGATTCCCTGATGTTGCTCTAGCCTGAATTTCTACTTGTTTATTTTTAAAAAAACATTTATTTCAAATCACTGTATCAACGTTGACCCTTCTATCGAAGAACTGAGTCTTATAATAATTTTCAATAAAATAATTAAACCAAAAAATGATGAAGACGAAATTTTATGTTTAATTTCAAGTCAATAATCAGAACAAAGAAAACTTTATAATAATTCTAGATTATTAAGATAAATCTTATTGAACAATTCATATTTGATGATTCGTTGTCAATTAGTTTTTTTTACCATCATCAGATTGAAGAAATTTTCCAAAGTATTTATTGGAACTTCATGTGACATATATTCAAAAATGTGTATTATAATATCAAATAAAAATAATAGTTATCCCATTTTTCATGAAAAAAAATTCGTTTTTATTGTATAAAATGTATATACTTATTTAATTAAATAAAATAAATTCAGAGAATTTCATAGTGCAAGTTTTTTCTTTTTAAAAGGCTAGAGAACTGGCTAAAGCAGCAAAGTTAGTCCTTGGATAGGAGCCAGTTTAACTTCAAGAAAACTATTTTTTTCAGTCCTTATTTTACTCCGACTGAAAGTAATCTGACTCTATTTGAAGAAACTTCCTTTATCTTGTGTAGTGTTCACTATATCTAGAAGATCTTTATTAGTAGTATTTGTATATACATTTTATTTGACTATGCTTAAACTATTAGTGTCACGATTAATAGTGTTGTCATTAGGGTGATGACCACTAGTTTACACCATATAATCGTTTTCCTCCTCATTCGCAGGCGTATTAGTGAGGAACAGGTTAGATTGTTAAACTATTTTATAGTTAGTTGATTACAAAGCTTATGACATCAAGTTTGAATTTTAATTGCATACTTGGAGGCTCTTGAATTTATTAATCTTTTTCTTCTTCAATAAAGCCTTTCCCTTTATTTCAGTCTATATTGGGTATTTGCTTCTTGACTTTTGTATCTCATAGTCCTTTAGCCTCTAATCGCATAGCTTGACGAGTTTGGATTCAGATGGCTGTCTTTTGGTCTACTGCTTAGAATGGTCTTCTATATAAGGGAGAGTTAACTGCTTTCTTCGATAGTCATTTATTCTATATATATTTTTTTAAATTAAAATATAAGATTATAATGGTTTAAAATCATATTATTCTTTTACTGGTCAGGAAGAGTTGAATGGAAAGTCGATCGAACTAAGCACTATTCCATGGCTGGAGTAATCTTGTTGATTTTTTTTTGTTTCATTACCCCGTCCAATTTCGATACCCAATCCGGCTGTCTAGACCTGGTTTTCCCATACCACTCATATAATCTCTTCATATTGATGCTCTTAGAAGGCTCGATTTGTACCGCTAATACTTTTAAGTGGGTATACACAAACTTATTAATTTCGTATTCTAATTTGCTGATGTGGTTAGTTGCCGCCTTTGTATTGATTTCGCAAGAACCCTAACGACTATTCCAGCCTTCCAAGACTCGCTTGAAAAAACAAAACTACATCTTTTTCTCCTCGAAGTTGAGACCAGACAATTCCGAAAGGTCGAATGCTAATTGATTATGGTGCTTGGCTGTGGAATCTTCGAGTGGGTTATTAGGGCGATTGAGAAGACGAGTTCTAGTATTTTGGTTTGGAAAACGAAGTTGTTTCTCCGGAAGTATTTAAAATGAAGATCGACCTTACATTGTGAAATAGAAAGATATCTAAATAAATATTGTAAAAAATAAATAAAAATTTATGAATAATTTTATGTGGACATTCTATTAATCGAACATACAAATAGAAACAATAGATATATTATATAGTTAGTTTTTAAAATAAATGCATTGCAGATTTAAACTGATAAAATAAAATTAATTGAGAATCTACAATCTTAGATAGAAATATATTATTCAGAAAGGCTTTTGTAGTTGAAATACTACTCTGTTTTCCTCCTGTGTCCCAATATACCGTCACCTATAGAATGATTACTATTTTTGACATAAATAATGTATATATGAACTTACTTTATTTATTTATCCAATTAAATTATTGTGATTTATGTTAATCTATTGCTCGTAATTTAGAGAGATTGATAGCCACACCCATAAATACAATATTATCTTTTTTAGATTTGTATAAGTTATAAAGTTAATTGCTAAAAAAAAACAACATGAAGAAGTCACTGAATATGTGGATGGCCTTCATTTTCTTAATGGTTCTATGCATTAGGGTATAGTCGACTTGTACGACAGGAACTTTCTGGAACCCTCTCAATAATGCTTGTGTCAACCGTAACAAACAACAATTTCAATGATAATCTAAATGTATTTACTTGGTTGTGTTATTATTTTTTTAAAAACCTACAGAATGTCCCTGGTCTCCTCCAAATATGTACTATGCTGATTCAAATTCCAACTGGTGTGTTCTGACTTGCCCTTCTACCCCCAGTCTCTATGCGAATGACTACACTCAATCTTGTGTATCAAGTATGCATATTTTTATAGCAATCTCTAACACTCCCTCTTGCACTATTTCTTTGTAATAATTCTCTTGACTATTTCAGGTTGTCCATGGCAAGCATCCAACTACACATATTTTGATGATGTTTACAGAAGGTGCACATTAGGTAATAAAATAATATATCGATTGTTTATATAATTAATAAAAAAATATTTTTTTTAAATACTTTCTCAACATAGTTTGCCCTTCTAGTCCTGCAACATACGCTTATAATGCAACTACATCTGGATCATGTGTGACTTATTGTCCAACTGGTACATATGCCCAAGACTCCACCCGTCTCTGTTCAGCCAGCTGCCCTGCCTTCTATTTCATAAACTACACAGGCATATATACCGTCAACCGGTGTGTAGCAAGTTGCCCTAATAACACTTTTGTTAACTCCACTAATTTTTGTGTTAACTCCACTCGTAAAAATCTATTGTATTATGTTAAAAATCCATAAAAAACTATTTGTTTGTTCCTTTTATATTATAAAAAAACAGAATGCCCAAGCACAATGTATGGAGATCCCACGACTGGTCTATGTGTTTCTGCATGTCCAGGCACCGCCACAGTTCAGATGTACGCGAACACGAATACCAACGTTAAAATGTGTGTATATGTCTGCCCCACCGGATACTATTCGCAGACATCACCCTCCCGTTCGTGCGTTACGACTTGCAGTAGTGGGTTCATCAACTATGTCACGAAGAGCTGTGTATCGACCTGCCCTACAGGACTATATTCTTATCTTACAGATTGCCGATCAAGTTGTCCTACGAGCCTCTTTGCACAAGATGGTATTAACCAATGTGTTGGAGGTAAAAAAATTATAATATATAAATAAACATATTTAATATGTAATTCATGACTTTTGGTTTGATTTTTAGCTTGCTCATCCACAACATTTGCTGATTCGACGACTGGAAAATGTGTAGCAACCTGTCCACCGGGATACTTCGCAGATTCAAATGGAGGAGTGTATACCTGTGTGACTGTCTGCACAAATACTTCCTAGTACGGAAACCCAGCGACTAGGATCTGTGTTCCAGTTTCTGGTTGTGCATCTCCTTACTTATTTGCTGATCCAAGCACAAGACAATGTGTGACCCGTTGCCCGTCATCTCCTGACTACTACGGGAATGTCAATACTTACATGTGCGTCTCCGCATGTCCTTGGGGAACTCCTGCTTCTTACTACAGTTTTAAAGACTCTTCAACAAGAATGTGCGTGACGACATGTCCAGTTAACCCGTCAATGTATGCTGACAATTCTACTGGTCTTTGCACTGAAGTTTGTTCAGCGACACCTACGATGCTCTTCGCGGTTGGATCCACTCGGACCTGCGAAGTTGGTTGCGGAACAGGCTACTACGCTGATACATAAACCCGTACATGTGTTTCAACCTGCCCGACAAATCCCTCTGTCACTTACTTCTCAAATGTTAACAATACTTGCGTTTCGACTTGTCCGACAGGCACATTCGCAGACCCTACTACATTAACCTGCACAACAACCTGTCCTCCAACCCCATCCCTCTTCGCTTACAACCTCCAGTGTATCTCCTCCTGTCCCACCAATACCTACTCAAACTCAGGTACAAGAACATGTGATGCTAGCTGCACAACCCCATATTATGCCGATAACACAACTAATAGATGTGTTACCATCTGCCCCACGAACCCATCAATGTTTTCACAAGATTCCCCAAATATATGTGTACTCACATGCCAAGCAGGATGGTTTGCGGACAACAGCACTCGAAAGTGTGTCCAGAACTGCAATGTTTCGGTGGGGTACTTTGCTTACACACCCACATTGAGCTGTGTGCTTGTGTGCCCATTAGGTTATTATGCATATTCAGGAAACAATACTTGTCTCACGAACTGCCCTACTGTTTCGGGAACTCAATACTTCATAGACAACACCACTATCTCCTGCGTGGTGAGCTGCCCTGATTATTACTATAAGGATATTGCTCAGGGTAAATGCGTCACTTCATGTCTGGTTGGCTGGTATGCCGATGACTCAATCCGCACATGCGTGCAGAATTGTAATAGCTCTCTTTCCACCTATAAGGACAGCACCACTCGCCGATGTGTGACTATTTGCCCGTTGAATACCTTTGGAGATTCCTCAACTCCGACCGCCAAGGTATGTGTAACAGGCTGCATCAGCGGCTGGTACGCAGACAACTCCACTTGGACTTGCGTTCAGACTTGTCCCTCCAACCCCAGCTACTATGCCGATACCTCTTCACTCACTTGTGTATCTCAGTGCACTGTAGCCCCTTACCTCTACGCATACGATACCAATAGATCTTGTACTGATGTCTGTCCCTCAACTTATTACGCAGACAATTATACTGGACGCTGTCTCATATTATGTTTAATGGTTCCCAACACTTACCGCTACACAGACCCAGGCACTTCGATAAACACATGCGTACTGACTTGTCCAGAAGGGTACTATGGGGACAACGGTAGCAGAAATTGTGTGACAGGATGTCCTTCCACCCCAAACTACTTCGCGGAAGACTTCTCGAGACTTTGTGTATTAGTGTGTCCATAGACTATCACCACGATATTTTATGCTGAATCCTCTACCCGTAGTTGCCAAGCCACGTGTCCCACATCTACGCTTCATACTTATATGGATAATTTGACAAGGACCTGCACATCTTTGTGTTCAGGCCTTCAATACAGCGACAACAGTACAGGCTATTGCGTGAAAATTTGCCCTTCTACCCCTTAAGATTTGTATGGTGAGCCAACCAGCAAAATATGTGTGCTCAACTGCTCTAAGGTCCAGAATACCTACGCAGAAACAGATACTCGGCTATGTCTGAAGGTCTGTCCCGTAGGAAAATATGCTGATGATTCGACACAGACTTGTGTAACCAAATGTCCTGTTTCCGTACTCTATTATGGTGATCCCAGTACTAACATTTGCGTTCTCACATGTCCGTCGGTTCCACTTCTTTATGCCGATAACACAACACAAACGTGTGTTGCAGTGTGTCCTACTGCGACTTATGGCCGTGCCGACACTCGTGTATGCGAAAATCCACTTAGCTGCGCATCAGGAACATTCGCCGATCCATTTACTCATCTATGTGTGGCCAGTTGCCCCGGTTCAACCCAGGCAACCTATGCAAACACCGCTACCCAAAAATGCGAAACAGCCTGTTCTGGGAGTCTCTATGCTGACAATTCTACCTACAGCTGCGTGTCAACCTGTCCCACGTCACCCAGCTATTTTGGATACAGCAATCGCTGCCTTGCCGCTTGCCCTAACAACACATATGCAGACAATGTCACGAGAACGTGCGTTACGTTATGTCCATCCAGTAATTTGACGTTCGCTGACCCAACCACTCAGACCTGCGTTACAGCTTGCCCAACTGATTATTATGCAGACCCCACCACTTCCTTTAGGAAATGCGTTCAAAGGTGTACAAATGGTCTCTTTGCTGATGATTCAACTAAAAGTTGTGTGGTTCAATGCCCTTTATCTAACACTACTTACGGCTAAAACACAACTATGAAGTGCCTTTTTGTATGCCCAAATGGTACATTTGCTGAAAATGTAACCAGAATATGTCTAGCAAGTTGCCCCTCCGGCACCTATGCAGATCCCAGTCTCCACGTTTGTGTATCTCTTTGTGCTGTCATCCCTGACCTATTCGGTGACCCCAACCAAAACACTTGTGTGAGAAATTGCACTTCTACTCCCGATCTCTATGCGGACGATTCGACTCGAATGTGCGTGTCTACCTGTCCTGTTAGCCAAAGCACATTTGCGGACACACTCACCAGAAGATGTGTTCTCACCTGTCCTGTCTCAGAGTTCACTTTTGCTGATAATCAAACAAGAAGATGTCAGGCTGTATGTACATTCAACTCCACTTACAAAAGCTATGCTGATAACTCTACCCTCAAATGTGTGACGGGATGTCCGCTCGTTCCACCTTATTTCGCTGATGATTCCACTAAAACTTGTGTGGCTGTATGCCCTGTTTCCCAAATTACCTACTCAGACAACTCGACCAGAAAATGCGTTCAGCCCTGCCCTGTCAGCATGTTTTATTACTCAGACCCAACCCAAGAAACCTGTGTGACTTACTGTCCCGGTGGTTATTATGCTGACAACTCGACACAGAAATGCGTCGCTGTTTGTCCTGCGAGTCCCGATTTATTTGGTTATGCAGCTGATCGTACTTGCAAGCTGGCCTGTCCAAGTGGTTGGTATGCCCAGAATTCAACCAGACAGTGCGTGCAGAATTGCCCTCAGTATGAGTACGCTGACTCGCACTTACTTCGATGTGTGACAGCCTGCTCGAGTGTCTATGCAGAGTACGCTGACAACACCACCAACACATGCATCCACGTCTGCCCGGCCATCCCCGATTACTACGCTGACAACACCACATATTTCTGCGTAATAAATTGCCCAGCTTCGCATTGGGCCAGCATCTCAACGAGGGAATGTGTAGGTCTATGCCCTGCACCTAATTACTACGCAGATAACAGCACCGGTAAATGCGTCACTCAGTGCCCTTTTAATCTATTTACTTATGCTGACAATATCACAAGAATGTGTCAGTTGACATGCCCTGCAGCCAACGGTGGAACTGTAGCGATCGGTACCTTTGCTGATGACTCCACAAAAAAATGCGTGACCCAGTGTCCAAGTTCTCCCTGGACATATTCCTCGAATACGTCCAGGACTTGTGTGTATCAATGCCCAACAAGTTCATACGGCGAGAACAATACCAGACAATGCGTCGCTAACTGCTCAACTTGGGGGACTTACGCCGATAGTTCGACAAACTTCTGTGTGTCGGTATGTCCCGAAGATTCTTTTGCTGATAATTCGACCATGACTTGTGTGGCGACATGCCCTCCTGGAAGTTATGCTGACAACTCAACTTGGATCTGTGTTCTTCAGTGTCCTAGTAATCCTGCGCTCTATGCCGACCTTACTACCTTTGTCTGCGTTATAAATTGTCCCAATAGTTATTACGGCGACGATTTGAGTCGCCAGTGCGTAAGCTCTTGTCCTCTCAACCCTATGTATTTTTCATATGATGTCACACGAAGATGCGTAGCGACCTGTTTATACCCTTATTTCGGCGAGACTGCCACGGGAAAGTGTGTCGACACTTGTTATACCAGTGAATACAGAAACTTAACGACTCATTTGTGCACATTGTGTCCTGGAGTCTGCCAAACTTGCCTCGGAGTACTTCTTTGTAACACCTGCATTGACAATTATTTTCTTTACAATGGATCCTGCCTAAACGGCTGTGGTAATTCTGCTAACGGCTCTTGCATTTCTTTGTGTCCTCGAAACGATCTCTTATCCACGATATACTATGCCGATACTACTTCTAAATCTTGTGTGCAAACCTGTCCGGTCGGCACCTACGGACTGAACATCACCCAGTACTGTGTATCATCTTGCCCCATTAACTACTACGCCTCAAACATTACTCAGCGGTGTTAGCTCTGCGTCAACGGCTGCAACAACTGCACCAACTCTACCTTCTGCCTAAGCTGCTATCCAGGATATTACTACAGTAACAATCTCTGCGTTAAGCAGTGCTCTTCGACCCTCCCTTATTATAACAATGGCGCTTGTGTGAATACCTGCCCTGATGGTACTTATTTGATGTCCGATCAAATAACTTGTAATAACTGCTCGTCGACCTGCTCAACTTGTTCTGGGTCTGCCTCAGGCTGCATCAAATGTCTGGGCGGATTTTTATATAACAGCGGATGTGTGAGCAAATGCCCAACAAATTACTATTCAGACGCCAATCTCACATGTCAGATCTGCACCTCCAGTTCCGTCCAGTGCTCGATCACCCCTCTCACTTACAATTTCACTCCTAATTCCCAAAACGGTCTTCTCTACGGCATCTTAACCTTCAACAAAGAAGTAATTATGGACGTCTCGAACATAAAAAATATAATCAATATAACTTTAAAAGGAATACCAGCGAATTCTTACAATTGGACTGCGAGTAGAATCAATGGTACTTCATTCAAAATCGACATAACAACCAATGTTTCCATTAAAGAAGAAGATCTCACTTCTAAGGTTTCCAAATTGCAGAATAGACTGAAGCAGGAGAGTATCACTGACGAGAATAAAGATAAATAAGATCAATCAGAATAGTTATCACTAGACTAGGTGAAGTTTATACTTGATATCCTCCAGCCCAACTCCATCACAGATCTGGAAGGCAATGTTGTGGAGACCTCAACAACCACTGCCTCCATGCCCGCCTACGACTATATTGCACCTTCAGTCAAAGCTACAACTGATAATATGGCCACCTTCGGAAGAGGCGTTTCCTGGTTCGCTATCGCTATTCTTTGCGTATTGATACTAAAAGGCAGCTACCCCATGCTCCTCTGTGTAGAGGTCTTCCAGATCATCTATTTCCATGCATTCATCTTAGGCAGCCTCCCCTACAACTACAGTACCTTCCTCAACAATCTTGGCATAATGAACTTCCAGTTTCTGCCTAACATATTCAGGCTCAGTGTGATTCCTTCGACATTCATATCTAGCGCAACCCCACTTTAGTATCAGAGCAGCATCGGAGATATTACATTTATGTACAGCGTCGGACAGTACGTGACAATCATGCTTATATATATAGTTGTGGGATTGTTTGTGCTCCTCTTCAAAGAGAAGTTTTTCAAACGATGGGAAGGCTTTAGAAGGTTTTTCAAGAAATTATACCTCAACAGATTCAAATATGGCGCAATCAATTAAGTTGTTTGGATGAGTTACCTCTCCGTAATGTTCTTCTCACTATACCAGCTGAAGGATCTCTCAGTCGGCCAGACTTGGCAATATGGAAATCTTGTGCTTTCGTTCTTAGGTTTGCTTCTCGGGATAGTTTACCCATTTTTCACATTGAAGATCGTCCTCAAGTATCGTAAAGATATGGACCAATTACCTCGCAAATTTAAATTCCTACTCGGGGACGAATCATTCATGCCATACCAAATTCCTCTTCGCTACATCAGAAAGTTGCTGATGTGTCTGTTCCTGGTAATCGGCACTATTTAGATCCAGGTCGCCGCTTTGCTCTCTTGCAATTTTCTAATTTTCTCCTTTTACCTCTTCTTTAGACCCTCCAAGTCACGTTTTACTAATTTGATTAACATTTTGATTGAGGGTTGCTACATAAGCATAGAACTCTTGCTCATGATTTTTGTGAATGACATTACAATAACCACAGATTCCTCGCTAAACTATGGCACCGGGCTCGTCGCTCTTTCTATGTTGGCGATCATTTTTGTTCTCATTTGGACGGTCTGGCAATTCCTGCTCTTCCTTTACGATTGGAAGTTCATCCGCGACATTGTCCTCGAGGCCAGGATCGCCAATAGAATTTACCCTGAACATGATAATCTGAAGGTGGAGTTCGACAAATCAGAAGATAACAACAAAGCGAAGGATGGTGACGAAGATGATCTGTTCTCAGATGAAAGCAACAACAACATATTTAAGCCCAAGACAGCTGCAATGGATTTGAGATCTGAAGAGTAAGCTATCGGTGGCATCGAGAAACAATGTGATGATGTGGGATTGGAGGAGAAGTTCGTGGTGTTTGATAACCATCCCAAAAAGAATACAGCAGCTATGCTTCCCCAGAAGAAAACAAAACTTCTGGAGGAGTAACGTTCTGATTCGAGTGGAATTGCCGACCATGACCCATCGATGGAAAGCTCATCAGGATTTATAAGGTACAGCAATATTAAAAAAACCAAAGATAATAACAAAGTCAAACAAAAAGATATGTCATCCAAAAAGCTAATTTGGGATGATATGGAACTTGAGGAAATCTGAGAGTTCTACCTGAAAAAAGGCAACACAGTTCCTTTTTTTGTTTCAAGGGAAAGTCAAAATTATATATTTCCCTTATTTGATTTAAAAAAAAAGAAAGGAAATTGTATTGTCTTTTTTATTATTAAATTTCGATATCAACCTGCTCCATAAAAAGTTAAAAAAGGATAAATTAATTATATATTTTTTAGGAAGTTATGGCAATTAATAAAAGGTGGTTTGGAGAGAATAGATTAAATATTAATTATTACATTTATCGACCTTAAGATTTATCCTTAAATAATCATTGATTTGTTGTTTCCACCTTCAACCCAATAAGGACGTCCATAAAATCTGCAAGTTGGTATTACGTCAGCATAGAAGACACTCTCTTTTCCACATAAAATATTCTTTTTGCGATTTCGAAGCTCTAGTCTGCTAATGAAGCCATTGGCTTCACAAATCTCTTATAAGTTTCGGTACGACTTTCCGAATACATGAAACAGTTTTCGAATTTCAGAAAGGCTTTGGAAGCGAATAATCCCACTAATTCCACACAAACACTCGCCACTTTGATAGAGGAGTGGTAGATTGTCAGTTTGTTGATATCCTTGGAAGTTATAAGCTTAAAAAACTCCGACAAATGTTTGTTCAGCTATTCGTCGAAAGAGATCACCAAAATCCTGTTGCCGTATTCAAACTCTGAGGAAACCTTGATGTAGCAGTGGGTGGTCTCTTACAGCTCCTCTAACAGTTTCAGAAAGAACTCAGTCTTATACCGCGAGTAATTAGAGAATAAGCAAGGTTATACACTTAGTTCACAATCAATTTTATGTGGGCTCCTGCATTTTTTGAAGAGAAGATTAATTGCTTCTATCTCTTTGAAAGTCGGGTCGGGCTTCAGCTGCACATCAATAGCCTCTGTGGCAGTGATTATTAAGGTGTTTGCTTTAATGTTGTTGGTGTTAGATTATGTTGTTTCTTATTATTCATATTCGACTTCAAGCGAATGAAACTTAAATACTG
>JAHDVE020002709.1:0-73025 GCA_022606495.2 Halesus radiatus
TACGAAGAAGATATTTATGAAGCACTTGTTCGCAGCATTCTGGATCCCCTTCAGAACAGACAAAAACTTCAAAATCGAACGAGTGCAACAGAGGTTTATTCGTTACATATAAATGTAAATGAGAGAATATGTATATATTATCCATTCCTATCACCATTATTCTTAAGAGAAATGCTTGATTTTTACAACTTCGAAGCTCGTCGAAAAATATTTTTAGGTAAATTAAAAAAAAAGATAATCTGTCAAACTGCACGTAATTCATCTATATTTAACGATAAACGATTAACTTCTACGTCACTAACATACCCAGACAGAAATCTCCCACTATCGTGTCTTTGAGAAAAAAGGCAAAAAACTTGCAAATATTCAACGGGATTTCGTCAGAAGCTAAGAAAAGTACATCACATAGTGCTTTGGTATCTGAGATTGTTTGCATCCTCAAATTTTATTTATTCATTTGTAAGAAACAGACAGCTTTTCATATGGATTTATATAAAAAGAAGTTTAACAAAGGGTAAGCCAACAAAGTTTATTATGCTACCAGTTGTTAAGTACAGATGTTTTAATAGAAAAAAAAATAATAAGAAGGAAGGGGGAGAGGAAGAGGAAGATAAGATCGGGACAGGAGATACTGTCTATACATTTTATACTCGGGCATTAATTTATGGTAGTACGTATTACTTCGGTTCGATATTTTGAAAGGGTTATTGTGAGGAATGTCGATATTGTGAAATTGTGCGTTATAATATTGCGCACTAATACGGGGAATTGGAGAATTTATCCTATGATAGCTCGCCCTCTGACGGACTTGCAAAGAACGAACATTTCACTGGCTACTGTCAAAGAAAAAAAAATCGAAGTAAATCAAAAAAATATTTTTTGAGATAACGAAAAAATGTTTGTATGAAAATATTATCTGGAATGGTCATAAAAATGTATTTTAAATATTATTATTTATGAATTTAATTTCCAATTTTCAGAAATAACACTAGATTGGCGAGTGTCGTTTGTGAACTATGGGGTCAGGTGACAACTCATCTCCAATAATTCATGAAAATATTTGTTCGGAACACACTTTTGCATACGTTAAAAAAAAAACACAGAAAAAACATCGTCATCTACAACAGTATGGATGGGCCATCATGTCGCGTGACGCATCCTTTGAATTTGATTGGTCGAAATGGAGATTATTGTGTTTGCTTTTAACACATTGTAATCGGATCACGTATTGATACGTGTTTAGCAAATTAATGCTAGAGAGCGGAACACGTATTTATACGTTTTTGATAGATTGTTAGTGGAGCGCGGGTCACGTTAAAATACGGGTTCCAATATACTTGAGTTTTCGCTATATAGTGTCTGTAGGGTTGTAGCCATGCAGGTAAAAACCTTTTGAGAACAATAGATAGGGTGTACGGTGGGTACCGAGGTAGTGTTATTCATCACAAAAATAGTCGAAGATAACGGTACATATAACGGTCTACATGCAACACTAAGACAAAGAATAATATATTTTTTTAGTTTATTTCACTACTCTTTGGTGGTCGGACGTTGCTAAAAGCTAAATATCGAGTACATAGATATTATATATATATTACATTTAGAAATAATTTTTGTGTATATATGTTATGTAAAAAAAAAATTATTTTTTTTCAAAACTTTCCTGCTTTATGTGAAATTCTGCACTAGTTTAACGATGAAGAATACATTTCTAAATATAATAAAATAAAATGAAATAAAATAAATAATTTGCAAAAAGAATTATTGAAATCAAACAAATATTTTTGAAGTTATCGCAATTTTTCTAGAGGTCTACGTTAGCGCGAAATTACGCAAAAAATCACCCGTTACCAGCAATGTGTTAAAAGAAAACGGTGATAGCTATATTTGCTTTTAATACGTACTTTCAAATGCGGTTTTCAACACGAGAAAGCTGAATTTGCAATTAACAATCGAATTTATTAGGTTCACAATTTGAATCTTTTACACTAGTGAACTATGGACAAGGTACACACCAGACGTTATGAACACCCTCTGAGTACGGTATAACCACGCTTACAAGACGCTGTTCGGCCTTCCTTGGCGATGCAGCGTCTCGCAGATGTTTGCGGAGAGAAGGGTGCATGGGTTCGCTGCTTTGATGTGCCACAAAGTATCCGGGACGAGTCAGCGCTACCAGAGATCGGAAAACGCTTTTCCAGGCCCAGTGGCAGGACGCGCCCCTACACCATAAATGGAGAATTTCCCTCAAGCCACCGTAGTACAAGCGCTAAATATGTTCACCTTTTTATTTATTTGTTTTTATTTTTATTTTCTATTTCTATATCATGCAATTTATTTAGATGTATTCTTTTTTTATGGCAGACAGTATTGCACTCACCGAAGTTCAGCTGAAATAAATACATTATTATTTTTATTATTTTTCCTTATCTTTTGTTTACGCCACATCAGCCCAACGAAATTGATTATCTGTTTATGTCACACTTCTGTCGGTTTATTTCTCCAGAATTAATGGTGGTAAACAAAATAATTTTATTGAAAAGCATTTAGCTAGGAAATGAAGTCCCTCCGCCCCGAAAAGGGTATTTTTTAATTAAAACCGTTATGGTAACCTCGTATTCGTGTGACAACTGACCGAATTCAATTCGAACCGTCTTCAATAATGAGTTCAGTAAGCTTCATTTCAGGCAGTTCAAAATTAAAACGCCATGATGTAGCATGAAAAAAAGACAAAGGAAAATAATAATATATTTTCATATGAAGCGGTAACTTGGTGTAACATGTACATAAAATATACTTTTGTTTAAATCAGAACTACAGTATAACCCCGTATTTACGTGACCGGAATTCACGTTTTTCCGGAAATTGCGTGTATTTTTTTCAGTCCCGATGTATTTCAGTACATTTAATACCCGCATTTACGTTTTTCTTTTCCGCGATTTACGTCCGAAATATTCAAAATATGCGAGTTACGCGCACTTGACAATGATTGATTCCTGACATTCGAATGGCGTAAGGTGATTGGAGGGAAAATTCCGTCTATTTATCGTATTGGTGGGCGAACTCCGTATCTTTAGAACGACGCACGGTGATTGGTCGGCGAGCGACATATTTAATATTGCTTTCGGTTCGATTGTTATTCATTTTTACGTCCTCATTCTTTCAAACACATAATGTCTAACCAAAGGAAAGCTTTGTCAGTGCAAGAGAAAGGGAACATTCTCGAAAAAGTAAATAAACACGTTGGATCACGCGTTTTGCTGGTCCGAAATTAAGGAATACCCATTACTACTTTGGCCACAATCATGAAAAACTGTGAATCTATTGAAAAAGGCGTTATTCAATGTGGATCCGACTATGTGTGGAGCGAAAAAACGTATGTACATCAAAGCGTCGAAGTACGAAAAAATTAAGGAGATTTTTAAAGAATGGTTCGTCATTGCGCGGGGCAGTAATAATTCCGTCGGCGGTACAATCATTCGGGAAAAGGCGATACGCATCGCGAATCGACTAAATATTGAAGGATTTACGCATAAAATGGATGGATAGATTGTATTAAAAAGAATCACAATGTGATCTACAGATCAATTTGTGAAGAATCGCAAAGTGTTGATTTGGACATTTCTGAAAATTGGAAGCAGACAGATGCGCCTACATTAATTGCAGACTACGCTCCAGAGATATTTTCAATGCCGATGAGACTGGGCTATTATTCAACGTTCTACCTTGTAATACTTTCAGCTTCAAGGGTGAAGCCTGTCATGGAGGAATATTAAGCAAGGTTTGTCTCACCTTTCTCTTGATTATAAATTCAGATGGCAGTGAGAAGCTTCCCCCGTTAGTGATTGGGAAGTCTGCTAAACCCCGCTGCTTCAAAAATGTTAGGACATTGCCGACCAAATATGCAACCAATAAAAAAGCATGGATGACATCAATCTTATTTGAAAAGCAGCTTACTGCATTAGACGTTTTGATGGGAGTAAAATATCGAAAAATATTGCTATTCCTCGATAGGTGCCCAGCTCACCCCACAAACTTGACTTTGAGCAACATTCAGTTGGCATTTTTTCTTCCTAACTGTACAAGTGAACTGAAACCCCTGGATTTAGGGATAATTCTGGAATTCAAGCACTAGTAATAATAATAATAATAATTGGATTACTTGTATAGCGCCGTTTTTGCGAAAAATCACCTCAAGGGCGCTGTACAAATCTTAATTCCTATTCTTTATCTAATTTTTTGTTTTTTTGTTTTAATATAAATACCGCACAAGAGTCCCAACTGCTCCCAACCGTCTGGAGCCAGTGACACTATGGCATTCCCAATTGGGGAATTTTGTGAGGCTGATGGTATTGGGGAGGGGAAGGAGAAGGGGAAGAGGGAGGTGGGGAAATACCTGGCTATTCAGATCTGGTCACCAAATACGGCTAAAAGCCATTCAAGCAACGTTTCAATTCTGAATGGTTGTCTTTCACCAGGGCGATACTGAGAGTATCTTCCACTCTGGTGATACTCTCAGTGTACAATTATACACAAACAGATACAGAAAACCATACTTACCTGGCAGGTCGCTTCACATGAACACAGTTAGTTAGAAAATTAAAGTATAGAGATAATATTTTGACAGTTGCTATTTTATCCACCTTTTCTTTTTTTCTATTAATGTTACATTTATTAGAAGAATGGTGGCAAAAGAAGAGTTGGCATTTATTTGAACTATTATACTACTAAAGAAGAAACTTGGTACAGAAGTTATTGTGTCAATTAGAACGAGGTGAGGACCCCAATAAATTTAAGATGTCCATTTTAAATGCAATGCAGTATAGCGTTAAGGCATGGGGTGAAATAACCGACTCTACCATCAATAATTGTTTCCGGAAAGCTATGATATACAAGGAGCAGGATGAAGACGTACCCAGTACACAAGAAAATATCCAGTGTGATGTTATAGAAGGCTGGGAAAGGATTTCAGATCAACCCCTGGAGGATTATGTAAGCCTTGACTCCAATGTTATAACATCAGACTTGGTGGAAGTTGATGACATTATTGATAGTCATTTAACACCAGCAGACTTTTCTGCTGAAGAACTGTCCGATAAAGAAGAGGTTGATATTCCAACAAAAGAAGAAGCAATGAAGTTCATCGAGGGTTTTAAAACCTACGTTACAAGCATTGGGGATATTGAAGATGACACTTTTAAATGATTATATAGTTTTGGAAGAGAATTACATAACAAAAAAACAAAAATGCAAGAAACTAACACAAAGATTTTTTTAATAAAAAATAAAATTAAATTTCAATAAAAATTTAAATTCAATGTTGTTTTTTAATAAAACGTTATTTTTTCAGAAACATAAAATTTAAATGTTTTTTTTCAATACCCCCCTTTTACATTTTCCCTCCAATTACGTTTTTTTTCAGTCCCTTAAAATTTAAAATAGGGGTTGTACAGTATTTTCAATTCAGATTTTTTATCAACAAAAAGAAGGCTTGGATATGGGCGCTCCCACATCTTCTCTTATTGCTGATATCTCCATGGATAACTAAGAGAATGATATTCTGAACTGTAAATCTCCCCTATTAAATAACGGGCTAGTATGGAGGAGATATTTCGATGATATTTTATGTACAGGTACGGAGCGCCAACTTAACTTCCTCCATCTTCTAATAAACTCATTTCATAAGCAAATTAAATTCACCGTGGAAATAGGAATCAACTCTACTTTAATTTTTTTAGATCTTACGTTATCAGTTAAAAACAATAAAACAGATTTTAAAATTTACCGTAAACCCACTTATACTGACATAACCATTCATAACACCTCTAATCACCCTACCTCTCACAAACACTCCGATTTCCAATCGATGATCCACCGATTGGTTCCGGTTCCGTCATCAAATACTAACTTTTCACTAGAATTATCCATAATTTAACAAATTGCAATAAATAACGCTTACCATGAAAACTTAGTCAATAACATCCTAAATAAAAAACTTTAAAAAATGTCGTTAAGTAAGTTTTTATTCAACAGTACCCCCTCTAATAATAGTATAATCAATAATAATAATAAACCGTACCAATGGCGTAGAATCTTGTATATCAATAACTTTTCCCAACAAACCATTAAAAACCTTCCATCAGACATCAAACCAGCATTCTACACAGACAGGTAAATTTTTATTTAATGGTAAAGATAAAGAAGATATTTTAGGCAATTCGGGTATTTATTCACTTAAATGTAACGGCTGCCCCGCGTTTTATGTAGGCAAAACATAGCGTAATGTTAATATCCGGGTAAAGGACATTTAAGGTGTCTCAATAATAATGGGTTCTCGGAATTTGCCAACCACCTCTTAGAAACAGACCACACATTCAATAAAAATAAAGGCACTAGTTTACTGCATAAAAATGGAATAGGAATTAGACTAGATTATAACTTAGAAGCATTAGAAATAAGGAAAGCCAAAAACACTAATAGTAGACTCATTAATAATCAAATAACTTTAAATAAAAGCCCAATCATAAAAATATTCCCACTAAACAAAGCACACGCCATTTCCGGTCCGTTACCTGCTCCCCTCCCACCCTTGGCCAATCACTCACCTGTTTTTATCAATCTATAACACATGTATATCTTAGTTCATAGTTTAGTATTATACTGCCCTGAAGAAGCTACGGTAGTGGCGAAACCCGGTCGCAAAAAGTATATATCAGATAAAAGTGATTTAAAATAGAAAATAATAATAATAATCTGTTAATATCCACTGAACAAAGCAGTGAGTGCTATACTCCGTCCGACATAATACATCTAAATATATTACATGATGTGGAAATAGAATATAAAAATATAAATAAATAAATAAAAAGGTGATCATATTTTGCACTTGTACTACGGTGGCTTGAGGGAAATTCTCTACTTACAGTGTAGGGGCGCGTCCTGCCATTGGGCCTGGACAAGTGTTTTCCAATATTCGGTAGCGCTGACTCCTCCTGGGTACTCTGTGGCGCATCAAAGTAGCGAACCCATGCACCCTTTCCTCTGCGGACATCTGCGAGGCGCTGTATCGCCATAGGAGGCCAAACAGCGCCTTGTAAGCGGGGTTATACTGTACTCGGAGTGTGTTCATGACGCCTTATATGTACCTTGTCCATAGTTCGCTAATAAAGTTCATACTGTATGTCTGGAATAGCTGTTTCTTTACCGGAGGACTGCACCTGTTGTATCTCCTGGCGAGCATGTTGGCTCGCACGCTCAGTACTCTTCTTTGGCGTTCTATGTCATTTTTATGATTTAGGTCATCAATAACTTCTCCCCGATTTGATAATGCTTTTGTAAGGCGAAACAGCTGTCACGCGTAATAATAATTATCTAAGAGAACTCTTTTACAAATAAATCGTTTTTAAATTGAACCTTTATAGTTAAATTTTAAAAACTTTAAATAAAAATGGAATCTTAAAATTAACCTAAAAGCAATTAAAAAATATTTAATACAATGCCGAGCATTATTGGTATTTTAAATTATTTTGTTAGTAAATAAATAAAACGATCAAATACGATTAATAATGTTGTACCTACAATTATTTACATTGTGAAAGATTTTGGTTGGTGTTACTCCATAAATGAAGCTGGCTTTAACTTAAACAAAAACTGAACGTGTGTACTTTTACAAACAGGCTATTATATTTTAATTTCATTCCGCAACTCTATCGGACCTGACGACTATATAATATATGTAATCATTTTCAAAATATTCTCGTGTATGGAAAATTATCAAAGAAAAATAAAATTAGCCCGTTGTAACTTGATGAACTTCGAACAACATAAGAACTGGTGTAAAAATCAAAACCCGCTGAGTGATTTCGTTATTTTAAAATAATCATAAAAATGCATGAAACATCGTCCGTGTACTGGACCATATATCCAATATATTACTTTGTCAGAATATTTGGGTTGGCCCCCTATACAGTCGAGCGAACGAACAAGCGAGCTCGCTGGAGGGTCAGCAAATTATCCTTGCTCTACAATGTGTTCTTCCTCACCATCTTAGTGATGTGTTTGATCCCACTGTCCCAACACATACTAGAAACTCTCCACACCAAAAAACTGGATAAGCTAGCGATGTATGCAGATTTCTCTCGGAGGGTTAGTTTAGCAGTAATTTGTATGATTTGCGTAACTCTCTCCCTGATAAATCGACACAAGACTTGCAAGTTGATGAATAAAATGAATGATTTTGATTCGGAGTTGACGAGGCGTGGGATGAAGTTGAATCACGGGGAAATGAGAAAGGAGAACATGACCTTCGTAGTTGTTGTGTGTGTGCTACTTTCTATATCGGCGGCATTAGATTCAGTTGTGGTGATTCTATTGGAGAATGTTCACCCTTACCGGTTCGCGAGTATCTTACTGTTCATTGTTTGTTACTCGACACAAGTGCAGTTTGTGGGATTCGTGATGGTATTGCAAAGAAGGTGAAGTAACATAATATCATATTTGCTATATTCCCTCACATTTAAATCTATTTTTTCGTGAAGCTTTCATACAGATTTTCTTAAAATAGATATCCTGTCATTGGCTGCGCCACAGTTTTAGTGTTCTCGTGGGGTTAAACAGTTGTGATAGGAATTCAAAAGCAAATAGTAATTTTTTGATGTTTTCAGGTTTGCAGTCTTAAACAAATACATCATTAGTCTGAAAGACTACAAATTAAAGAAACACGTCGACAAAAGCGTACGACAAACAGAAGTAGTTAACCACAACCACGGAATAAACACCACTATTATTATACTGCGCTCCAGCGTTACATCAAACGAGAATGGGCCAAATGATAAAAAATACATTTCGAACCCTGTCATTGTCGTATGTGATTTCCATGACAAGTTATGCGAATGGGGAAAGTGTTTGAATTCATTATATTCTACTCAAATATTGCTATCTACGGGAATATCTTCCATCGTGGTTGTGGTTTACTTGTATATATTTTACCTAATGCTCAGCAGGAATGAAAAGTACGAATTAAACATAAGAGACTCCTTTAGGCTGTCGATCTGGGGATTGTGGTTTTTCTCGATGATCTTTGGGCCGTCTTACATCTGCGTAAAAACGAGAGACGAGGTATTGACTGTTTTCTTTTTCTGTTTATATCTTTTATAAAAAGTCCAATTATCTCCCTCCCGAAGTCCGTACATTGTTTCCACGTTCATTTTTAAGCCACCAGGCCGCGGACCTCATATCCAGGATGCTCCTTTCGACTGAAAATGAAATTAATTCTACAACAGTCAAAATGCTACTAAGAAGTTACTTCAAAGTGGAAAGGATACAGTGGGAAGGAAAAAATCCCATTTGCATCCATCCTCGCATTTGCAATTGATTCTTTCACGATGCATGAATGGCGACTAAGCGTTCTGCATTATGTGAATGTGGAATGGTTCAAATGAAATAGCACATATCAAGAGTGTCCCCAATTTCTCGGGGGTATAGTAATGCTGCACAACGTAACGCGGGATGCCATCTGCCTGAAAAATATCAGCTTCACAATGTACCACCATCGCTTTCCATCCATGTGAAGAAGAAGAAGAAGACTTTCTAAACTCAAAACATTCCCAAAGTTGCTAAGACTGAAAGGACCGAGACAGACTCGTAGCTCCTGTTAAACATTTTTATTATTTGTAGAGTGATGCTAAGTAGGAAAGCTTTTCTTCTCCTCCGAGTGGTTGAGTTGATGGATGCTTCATATTATAAATACAGAAGATTCTTCAGACTTTATGCAAATAACGCATCCGGCACCGCGTTTTGCTGTTGGTATGTACCTCCGAATGACTGGTTGGAGTGAACACTCTTCTATTTATTGTTGTATTGATGTGCCATGACTTAAGTACATCAAATGTAATGGGATAAGTTTATATGCGGGGAGCAGTTATGTTGCTTTAACGATGTTTTACATTCTTTCAATGCTAAATAAATGTTTGCAGGATACAGTATTTTTATAAAAATAAAACAGATTATACTTGGATTGTTGTTTTACAGGCAAACAAAATCAGTGATTTACTACACCGAATCAAATACGATAAGAATGATGAAGAAACTAAAACTTATGTGAGTATCATAAAAAAAATAAACCCTTAGGTGAGTGGGAAGAACAAAACTTAGTCAACTTCATAGAGGTACGGTCGCAGTCCGTCACCTGTATTTTAAATCCCATCTTATGGAGAATATTTTGCTTCAATTATTATTTTTGTATTTTGCAAAAAAAGGAATTTCAATCATCTTAGACCTTTATATAATATCACACCGTAAATTAATAAAAAATAAATACTTTAATGGACGCAAGCAACAAGTGAAAATAAATACGATTCTTAACAATCGGTGCTCAACTGACTACGCTATTCCACAAGGAATCAAATTAGGGCCGACTTTGTTCCTGTTGTATTTTAATTAATTATGCAACCTTAATATTCAGGGGAAAATTATTAGTTTTGCTGTAGACACTGTCTTACTGTTTGGGGATGATACTTGGCGAGATGTTTACAAAAAACCTGAAACGGATAAAAGAATTTTAAAAAAATTGTTGAATATAAATACGCTCGCACTGAACACCGAAAAAACTAAATATGTCACGTCAAGTATAAATATTACAGGTCAACTACATGACAATTTCCCTATTAGAATACACACATATATGAATCCCCATGAGCGTTGTCAGTGCCCCTAAATTGACCATACTAATCACATAAGCTATGTCGGCATCACCATTCTTCCATATCTCAAATGGTATCTTCATAATCAAATCAAAAATATGAAAAACCATTCACTTTTTCAGAACCAAACGAAACATTTTCAACTTACAACACTTGAAAAATGATTGATTTAGCGGTATGTCGATAGATTATTGAGTATGGTATCATAGCATGGTGAGGTGGTATCATCTGCACTAGACCCAATCACAAAGGCACCGAAAACGCTTATAAAAATAATCCTTAAGCTACATGTAATTACAGATTCCAACTCAATATTTAATATTGTGTGAGTATTTGACGTTCTGTGGATTTATCCTCACTCATCTTTATACAAACAAACATAAATACTAATAGATTAAACACACACACAACTAGAAATACTAACAAATATTTACTCCAAATTCCTATAACTCATAATACTTTTTAGCAACGGTATGTGAGGTACTTTGCAACAAGAATTTTCAACATTCTTCTAGATAGCATCAAGAAATCTGATTAAAAAAATTTCAAACATAATGTAAAAAATCGGTTAAAAGTAATGATATGGCATTTACCAATGTACTTAACCAAATTTGAAGTCTTAATTTAAGAATTTACCGAACATATCTTATTCTAAGTGTATATTCATAGATATTATAAAATAATATACAAAATTACTGCCTTAACACAGGCAAGCCTATTGAGGCGGGTTATGTGAAACATCAGCTTATAACTATGCATTTCTATTGGTTACATATTACCTACTGTTATTATATTATTTTCTATTTTACTGTTTATGTATCTACTTTATAAACCACCGTACATTTTATTATACATGTATTTTAGTTATAGTTGCAAACTTTATTACAAAAAAGATTTGTATTATATTATAATTAATGAGAGGTAAATTCTACTTCTTGAGATTGATTTATCGTTTTCCATTCTTGGCTATCATTGTTTTACAGCCTTTCCAGATAGGCCATTTTTGAAAATGAAATACTTGTTGGTCGTATATAACCCTTGTACCATCATTTCTAGATAGAAATGTTCTTCCTGCAAATGCAACACCAGAAGGTAGACTTCTCGGCCGGAGGCTTCTTCCTCGTGGACCTCTGCTGCCTCCGCACCATCGTGGCCGCCATCACCACCTATCTGGTGTTCTTTATTCAGTTCGAGATGGCCGCCAGGAGCAAAGAGACTATCATAAGTCTACAGTGACAGTGAATAAAGAATAAATTGTGTTATAGTATATTTGTAGGGTTAATTAAACTATCAATTTAATAACGACAGAACAACAATTTATTTATCATTAAACAAAGTTAAAAACATTGTAGATGTATCGAAATTAACAGAATGTCGTCGAATTTCTATTTTTCGGAGTTTCCTTAGCCTTTTTATGTAGGAAATAAATTAAATTACCTTTTCCGTTTTGTCACAGGATGGAAATTATTCACTTAAAGGGGTATTTTTAGGTATAAAAAACAGCATGTCTTCAAGGAAAACTTTCTGAGAATTTTGGAAAATAAAAGTTTAAAAATGGCTTTGAGCGCCGAAACGGCTGTCACAACAATACAAAACTAAAATACTGGGAAAATATAATGAAAATTAATAAATTACAATTTTTTTAATTGAAGTTCACGAATTAAACACAATAACAATTAATATAAATTATGTATATGTTGTTGTAACAATTAACTGCTATTGAAATGGGACATACATATTAGTAATGTCTATAATCGCTGTAGGTAGGATTTACAAAATAAAATATATCGTACCTTCAAATTAATCTACTTATCGCTGACTGAATCCATTGTTCGACATGGAAGTACTTCTTGGCGGCACTCTTGTTAAACTAATGTGATATGCTATTATTATTTTTCTTATTCTTATATTAAGTCTATTCTACGAATTTTTTTTATTTATTTTCTCTTTTGGGACAGGCTATCTTACACATTATTTATAGACCATATAAAGAGACGCAGTTAAATTATCAAAACTAAATATGGCTTGGTCTAAGTTTTCATACATCTTAAATTGAAAAAAAAAGAAGCTAACTGTATTTATTCCTTACGATATATTGCAAGAAGCTAATACAAATGATAGAGTGATTCATTATATTCAAGAATATTTAAGCTAAGATAATGAATGATTATCCATATTTTTTAAGATAAATAACACAGAATACTCTTAAAAGGGGGGATCCATAGGGCCCTCAAAATCTTCTTTGTCTTGGTGACGCCCCTGGGCGACGTGACGGGACGGTCGGTATTGGTCTGCACGTACGCCAGGTGGCACTTGTCGGCCGGATTCAGGATCTGGAAGGAGCACTTCAGCGTGTCGTCCACTGACATCATTGCTCCTGCATTATCGAATTCCCCGCAGTAGTTGGGCGCCGAGAAGCGGGTGACCAGTTGACTCTTGGCAAAGAACTCATACCCGTCCTCTACCACCTGATGCACTCGGCAGATCAGGTCGAAATCTCGGTACCTATTTGGTTATTTTGGTAGATACTGTTTTTTGCATATATGGTGTTTGGGCCGATCGCGGTATTTTCCATGTAACATTGACCGGGAATTTAATTTTAATTATACTGACAATTTCTATGTTTCCCCCGCTCCACGTTTCCCGTTCCTTCCTGCGTTTATACCAGTCATCATTGTAAACCAAACGCCCGCCGGTGCAACTGTCAAAACATAGTCGATTTGTCCTTATACAGGCTCTACCTAATTATAAACTAAGTACGGCAGAAGACAAAATAAAACATAGTAAAATCGCATCCACACCAACTCCCGCAACCATAAGTACCCTTTATACCAATATACAATGTTTTTGCCAGTTATTAAGCATTAAATTAATATTCAGTTTTAAAAAGTTCACGAACCTACGGCGATAAGGTGCAATCGGTCTAGGGCACATCGCCTCGACATACGGGCTTATATAATATGCTATGCTACGTTAACATCCCTGTAGCCTGTACTGAGGTTAATATTATTTATCAATCTTTAGCTATTTATAAGTTTTTTTTGGTTTGGCAGTTGACTTGCGCTAGTGTATATCTGTGGACTTTATTTGTCCAGCAGTAACCTGCAAGCATTGATGGATTCCATTTTCTTTGGTACCGCTTTTCCATACTGGCTGTATCTTGCTGAAGATGCGCACCATACGCTCCCCAAGTTATTAAAAAAAATTAATTTTTAGAAACACATTCCATCCCATGATTCATAGGCTTGAATTAGATCAGTATCTTCGTGTTTGACTTGAAAACTGAACATGCAGTTAATTCTTAAATTTTATTAAAATCGTATATCTGTCGGTAGGGCGCAGCATATTAGAATACAATTCAATAGTGTGGCCCCCATACTACTTTATTCATATAAAAAATATTGAAAGCGTGCGGTGCAAATTTTTATATTTTATTAACTTCAAACTCTACATACCAATACAACACCCAATCCAATTATAAATGAAGATAAGCTCCACCCTGCTTTGGCTATAAACATTTGTGGCGCTCACACATTTGTGGGTGCTTTAACTTCTAATTTAAGCACTAGTCCAAACAATAGTACTATCGTGGAGTAACGAGATTCGAAAACACCTGGAGATTCAACAAAGGTCATTTCTATTTATTACTTTCTAAATGTTCATGCCAACCGGTCTACCAAATGTAAATACGTTGACCAATAATTTTTATAATTTATTTTATAATATGTTTGATAAGTGTATACCCACTTCTACACCCCGCATTACGTCGCACAGGGTATATCCAAAGTGGTACACCGATACTTTTATATCAAATATAAAATAGAACAATATTTTCATAAAAAATGGAAAAAAAACTAGACTTGAAGACTATGCTCATTTTTCAGCTTACCGTTCTATTGTAAAACGCGAAATCAGAAAAGCCTTTAAAAACATTTAATTTCAATTGAAGAAAAATTGTCTTTTGTTTCCAAACAGTTTTGGAAATATATAAATTACCTAAAAAAATCCAACAATTCAATTAAATCTTTGTCGTTTGACGGATGAATA
Source organism: Halesus radiatus (assembly GCA_022606495.2). Lineage (NCBI taxonomy): Eukaryota > Metazoa > Arthropoda > Insecta > Trichoptera > Limnephilidae > Halesus > Halesus radiatus. Next base: position 14,748 of record JAHDVE020002709.1, read on the forward strand.
CTCATGTCGAAATTGCTAATAGTTTTGCAACCTTTTTTTCATCTGTGTACGAAAATGTTCAACCTAATCTCAATGCGGACTCCACATTCCACACTGAACAGATTGGGTCTTCATTCGACCTGGTCAGTATTACAGAAGAGGATGTTAAGTCACCACTTTTAAATTAAAATAAACCTAACTCTATTGGACCTGATAATATTCCCACATTTCTACTGAAGGGTTGTTCTGATCTTTTTATATCGCCATTATGTCATCTTTTCCATGTATGCTTAAAAACGGGGTCTCTCCCAGACATCTGGAAACTAACAAAAATTACCCCTATTTACAAAAAGGGTGACAAACGCGATATCCGTAATTACCGACCAGTTGCCGTTTTATGCTCTATCACGAAAATATTTAAGAAAATTGTACATAAATATATTATTTTTTCGAAGAAGAATTCTTCTTCTAGAAGGTTTTCACTTTGTGATGTCATTATGTATTTTAATTAAAACAAAATAACTTTGTATACATCACTTTATTAATATACAATATTACTACATGTTTCGTGAGCGATGCTCACATCTTCGGGTATCAATGTATACTCAATTCAATATACAATTCAATATAGTATATATTAATTGATAAACTAAAGTTCTTAAAAACTTAAGACAAGATTTTTGTGCATAGCGCAAAGGGTAACAATTATTATTTTTATAAACAATAATTATTAATCTAAACACTCATCCAAATTGAAAAAAACCTTCCGAGCAAAGATAAATGTCGCCGGCAGGACTCGAACCCGCACCCTTCTAATGTCCGGTCAAGGATTGGTTTGTTTACAGGTGAAATATAATAAAAACAGTAATTATTGAATGAAACACTAGTATATATTGATTAACTTGGCGGGTTTTGCGATAAGCCGTCGTATCTCAACGGTAGAGCATCTGACCGGCAATCAGAAGGGTGCAGGTTCGAGTCCTATCGGCGACATTTATCTTTGCTCAGGCGTTTTTCAAGAACTTTAGATGAAATTAATAATTAATGACTACAAAAATAACTCAATGCCTGCATATCCTGTCTTAAGATTTTAGAGCAGACTAACTCAATTAATAAACTGACAAGTCAGAAGCAATTTTCACCAATAAAATGTGAACATGAATTTGTCGACCCCATCTATTTGAGGGATTTAGCCGTTAGAAGCCTTTCTCATACTAATAAAGTTGGTTGTTTACGGGTGAAAATATAATAAAAACAGTAATTATTGAATGAAATACTAGTATATATTGATTAACTTGGCGGGTTTGCGATAAGCCGACGTAGCTCAACGGTAGAGCATCTGACCGAATATTAGAAGGGTGCGGGTTCGAGTCCTGCCGGCGACATTTATCTTTGCTCGGAAGGTTTTTTCAATTTGGATGAGTGTTTTAGATTAATAATTATTGTTTATAAAATAATAATTGTTACCCTTTGCGCTATGCACAAAAATCTTGTCTTAAGTTTTTAAGAACTTTAGTTTATCAATTAATAAATATTTGACAAGTCAAAGCAATTTTCACCAATAAAATGTAGACATAATTTGTCTCGACGCCATCTATTTGAGGAATTTAGCCGTTACAAGCCTCTCTCATATTAATAAAGTTGGTTGTTTACAGGTGAAAATATAATAAAAAACAGTAATTATTGAATGGAACACTAGTATATATTGATTAACTTGGCGGGTTTGCGATAAGCCGACGTAGCTCAACGGTAGAGCATCTGACCGGACATTAGAAGGGTGCGGGTTCGAGTCCTGCCGGCGACATTTGTCTTTGCTCGGAAGGTTTTTCAATTTGGATGAGTGTTTTAGATTAATAATTATTGTTTATAAAAATAACAATATAGTATACATTAATACCTGAAGATGTGAGCATCGCTCACGAAACATGTAGTAATATTGTATTAATAAAGTGATGTATACAAAGTTATTTTGTTTTAATTAAAATAAATATATTAATTTAGCCACGTTAAGCCACTTATCGACGACCGTCAACATGGATTCAGACCCCAGATGTCAGTAACATCAAACCTCCTATACATTTCAGATTTCTTATCACGAACTCTTGACAAGGGTGGCCAGGTTGATGTTACTTATTTTGACCTCGAAAAAGCTTCGACAAGGTTGACATCGATGTTCTTCTAAATAACCTGGCTGCGTTTGGTTTTTCCACAAGATTACTTCGTTTCTTTGCTTCTTACTTCCGGAATCGTAGACAGTACGTTTTTTATGAGGGTTCCATATCGTTCGAATTCGTGGTTTTTTCTGGAATCCCTCAAGGGTCTATCCTCGGACCGCTTCTGTTCCTGCTTTTTATTAACGATATCGGTTTAGTCATCACTCATTCGTCTTATCTACTTTCTGCAGATGATTTGAAACTATATCGTGAAATTAAAAGCCTGAATGACTGCGTTCTTCTCCAACATGATATCGACTGCGTCTCAAACTGGGCCAAAATAAACTGCTTGAGCTTTAGTACACCTAAGTGCAACATCGTCTCGTTTACCAGAACGAATAATCCGTATGTATTTGAATATAAAATTAACGACGTTTTTTTCCAACGCCTTAACCAAATCAAAGATCTAGGGGTTATTTATGACAGTAAATTAACTTTTCACCAACATATCAAAGATTTAATAAGCAAAGAATACAAGATTCTAGGCTTCGTAATTCGAAATTCTTATTCATTTCATAATACACAAACACCAGGTTATTATACAACACGCTAGTGTTAAGTATTGGAGTCGAATTCGATCATTTGGGCCCCACGCGAACCTACTTCCGTTTTGCGCATTGAAAGAGTGCACAAGAAATTTTCAAGATTTTTATTTTTGCGTCTCTACGGACGGTATCCTTAGCTATCTATACCCATATATTTATATTTTGGGCATGACCAATTACCGCTCCTTAGAGACACGTAGAGGTATTTCTCTATTTATTTATTTTTTCTTTTGCTTAACGGTAAAATATTTAACAATGAGATTCTGGCTCAAATGATTTTTTTTGTACCAGAATTTCACTCTCCAGGACGTCGTCACAGCCTCTTATACAGTCGAGCGAGCGTACTAACTTATTTATGGACTCACCTGTTGGGAGAGCCACGTACTTTCTAAATATGGTGGATCAGGAAATCAATCTGTTTTCTACGTCGTATAACGTGTTTATAGGGTTTTTGGCATTGCATATACACTGCATAAACGGTACAATTATAATTAATTAGATTAATAATCTGTGATGTTATAAATATTTGTACAATTTAAATAAATAAATAAACACATAAACTATACATTCTTGCTAAATACACTCAAAATACATACCCTAGAAAATAGAAGAAAAATAACAATAAATTTAACTTTTTTAATTAAATTTAACTTTTTTAATTAAAATTATTATTTTTTTATTATTATTATTTATTCTCTTGCGAACTCCTGTAACAAATCAACTTCAAATTACCTCATCGACAAACTCTCCAAAATATATTATTCTGGAAAAATAATTCTGGGACTAACTACCAAATGCATGCACCCATTTCTTGCCTAATTCACCTCTGCTATAGATAAATTTAATATAAGTTTACTCATGTTTAAAATATATCTGAATTATATTTTTATGTTGCAACGATTATAAGAGAATCGCATAGGAGCTATTGCAATTTTTTTTTTAATCCAAAAACTTGTTCCTCTTTTTTCTTTCTATGCATCATGTACTATATTATGTATTATGCATGCCATCCGAAATATAAAAACACGTAGATTTTTTTTTTTCACAATGTCATGCACTCATATAAAAACCATTCTTTTTATAACTTTTCTGTGTCATGCACTTATACATTATCATGCATACATATATATCATACATATTTTACACTTATATACCTACTATGTATCATGTTCTTTTTTTGTTAACTTTAAACCTTTTTTTTCGTTCTGTACATAAAATCATTTAAATGTTAAAATATGTAAAAACCCATTAGGGCATTAAAAATTAATAAATAAAATAAATTTCAATTTGTTTTAACACCGTGGAAAAATGTGATCTTTCAAAAACTCTCTTATTTTCGGTCCTACAAATATTCCTAATTTAATTTCAGCATCACTTATCCCCTAAAACTTTCCTTTAAATACTTTAAACCGACGTTTCTAACTAGAATTTCGCGGGTAGTGTTAGATCCGGAAAAGCTTTTCAATCAGCCACAGGCGTCTCATGCATGCCGACTCGATGGATGATAGGACAATTGACTTTTTTTTCACACTCCAGATATATTAGTTAGGCAAAAACAGCAATCACCGATGTGATCTTTCGACTTTCTCAAAATCGCAAAAGACCAAGACCCTCCGAATTCCCGTCCTCCAAATCAGCTAAATTTAAAAGCGATCAAACCGGCTTCATCCCTTCGTCAAACAACATAAGATACTTGGTCCTATTCTGAGGTCAGATATTCAGATATATTACATACTAATATACATATAAGCGAAAATACGGTACACATAATAAAAATACGTATTTTTATGTTTGGTTGACAGATTTATTTAATGAGGCCTGACTTCCTCATGTAGTTTGAATTTAACTTTAAGTTGGTTTTGTTTGAGAAAAAGGTTGGACTCCAAAAGGTCCGGAATTCGTGAAAGGCCAGAACCTTGAAAAACTTAAATCGAAGGTAAGAGTAATTTTATAACATAAATCATGAACATGTTCGTCGGCGAATGATTCCGCTAATGTTTGGGGGTTTTATTATTGTTGGTTTGGTTCGTTCTTTTGAACTCATCAATACATGTTCGAAGGAATGTAGAGCGCCCTAATAACTCAAATACTAATTATTAATTGTTAGAGGTACGTAACTACAAGTACGTAGTCAATAATGTATTTTTAATGTATGGGAAATTTCTAACCTAACCTAAACCAACTTGGGAATTTTCAGAAAATTTCTAACCTAACCTAACTTGGAAAATTTTCATGAAGTTTTCAGGAAACTTTCAAGAATTTTTCAGGGAATTTTCAGGAAATATTCAGGAAGTTTTCAGAAAATTTCCATTAATCCATTTTTTTTTACTGTAAATTTAAAAACCGTTTTATGATAACCTACATTATGTTCGATCGTACGTTGTCGGAAAAAATAAATTCCCGTTCCTTGTAGGTCTATCGAATTTATCTCGAACAAAACAATAATAATTTACTCTATTTTTCTGTTACTCGGACTGGTACTTTACGTAAAAAAAAAAAAAATTATCGAAATGTTTCTGCGATTAGTCGATCGTCAGACGACCAATGGGAGGCGACGGTACACCCCTTTCGACGCCTCCGCGGGCGGCCATATTGAATTTCTCATATTCCAGGAATTTCATTACGCTTTTGGTCCGTTTTCCGCACAGCATGCTTGTTGATATATTCGAAACGCGCACTTTTTCAGGAGCTGGTTTGTTTTTCATGGTGGTGACGTTTTTATAGAGCCATCTCGTATATTTCATTTATTTCTTTTAAATATATATTCTTTTACGTCTTCGATCCGCTTTATGCTTTGTGCGGTTGTTGAAATATTTTAATCGGCACTTTTCGGAAGTTTCGCGTGCATATATTATTATGATAATTTTTTTTTTCTTTTTTAATGCAAATCGGTAGCATATAATTTTTATACATGAAGCTTTCGGTGGACACCATTTATATAGCGCCGTTTTGTGATATTTGAAATTACAAACGACATTCAAATAATCTGACATGTTTGCAAGTAAAAGGAAGTAAATTTTCGAAAAATCCAAATGTGTCGAAAAACCAAATTTCGAAAAAAACCAAAAGACAAAAAAAAAAATTAAAAAAAAAAAATCGACAGACTAAAGATTTCCAAAAGTTTCGAAACATTTCGAAAAGTCAAAAAAGGTCAAATATGTCAAAAAAATCGAATTTCAAAAAGTTTCGAAAAATTCAAAAGAAAAAAAAAAAGAAAGTACAAGCCAACCTAACCTAACCTAACCTAAGATTAAACACTATTTCAAGATAATTAATATTGCTCTTTGTGATATAAAATGTTTCCACTAATCGTGTTTTTTTTTATTGGACATAATATAATACTATTTTTTTTATAATAGTGATTGTTCCTAGTAATTATTTTATAAAGAATTACTTGGTCTCTAACAATCAGTCTCTCGCTGAATACTTAAGACAATGGTGTATGGTTTTAATAATAATAATAATTATTATTATTATTATTATTATTATTATTATAGTAATAATTATTATTATTATTATAATAGTAATAATAATAATAATAATAATAATAATAATAATAATCATAATAATAATAATAATAATAATAATAATAATAATAATAATAATAATAATAATGATAATAATAATAAGAATAATAATAATAATAAGTATTTTTGTACGCAACATGTATTTTTTTATTTATTTAATTTACGCAATAATAATAATAATGGGATATTTTGTGAAAAAGCACCTCAAGGGCGCTGAAAGTAAATACAATTCAGAAAATCGCATTATTTTTTAACCCCTCATGTACGACTATATTATTTATTCGTTTTTCTTATACTCAAAAAAGATAGTGTACGACCGTCACGATGACCCCTTGGAATAACAAGGTTCCAACTTACGATTGGGAATGATTTGAGTTATTGATTGGAAATGGTTCCAACTGCACTATTCTTCATTTCTTCTAAAGACACCAATAAAATCTAGTGAACATTAACGGAATTAGAAAGTGTTACCAACTGCATCAGAAATTTACTATAATTTGTGAAACAAGGTTTCAAGTGCAGATGGAACCTTGTTACTCCAAGTTAAAGGTTATTTTGTAACTCACTTTACATTAATCCATACAAAGCTTTCCATCTGACGAACTGTTAGGTTTCCACGATTAGAAATAGAAATTAGATAATTAATGCGTGATTCTTTATTAAAATTATTGAATATGATTATTGCACAGATTCACCTAAACACCTATAAACCATCAGACAGTAATTCTGATACATCTATCGAGTGTTTTCTGTACGGTTTTCCTGCAGATAAAATGAAAGAAGTGAAGGAGCATGTTGCTATATTTCACATGGTGTAGTTGCACTACTGCCGAGGCAGAATTTAGAGTCGAATCTGGACGTGGTGAAAATGAATGATGTGTGCCCAAAACTTTTTTTTTTAAAACACAATAAATTACTGAAAAAAGTCACTTCACGAGATGTAAATTCACTCATTAGATGAGCAATCGTCTCTTCAACAGATTTGAATACTTTAACTTCATCACTGTTGTTTTATTAGGACTAATAATAATAATAATAATATAATATATATATAATAAATGCCACTAAATAAGTCCACCCATAGCGGATTTATGCCAATACAAAGTCGACACTCTTTCGAACCTCAAGAACCCGGTCAACTGATTTCAGATTTTTAATATTTTTGTTTAGACTCTCACAGAGCTTTTACACAATAGTACTTCATCTCTATTGGGAACTGAATAATATTCACGAGAGTTACGACTTACTTTTGATCATAGAGCAATGCACGCTACTGGGGTAGGTGTAGGGGGAAAACGATAATGACTTATCAGAAGCCAAAAATGTTTGCGATAGAACGACACGGAGGTGTTTTTGTGTGTTTGAGATTAAAAGGTGATGAAAAAATTAACAACCGAGAGCACAATGTTTGAGATAAATATCATACCTATTGGGTAGGAAAAAAATAATTGATGAAATGGGAAGAAAGAGTAAGACAGCCTAGATAGAAGACTTGATTCAAACCAATCATTTGACCGGTCAGTGGCTGAGTTGGCATCACGTTTGGGTCTCACCCAGGCGTCGTGAGTTCAATTCCTCGGCTCGTGAGTTCAGTCCTCCATTTACGACACAAGCAACATCTTCCGCTTACTGTGATGGTAGTGGGAGATTTTCAAATATTGTCAGGTTATTCGTAACCAGGGAATATTTGTCTTTCTTTTTTCAAATTTAAAAAAAAATTGCAGGCCCAGGTTGACCATTACTCACGAACCATAGTGTTAACAAGCATACTCGTAGATATGTTAATGCGATTTGTTTAGATTAGTGACATTTATAAGTCTATAAAACCGAGAGCCGTTAAGTGACTAAAATCACGTCAAGGACGCCTTACATCTTGTTATTGTTGGTATCCCCTTTAAATAGATTTGTTTTTAGACTTTTCTTAAAGGTTTTGAAATTGTTGGTACATAAAAAAATAACTCAAAAACTATTATTCTAGCGTATAAACACATATAAGTTGATCTGTCTCATTTGGACCAGGATTTAACGATAATCACAAATAATAAACAGTATTTTTGGGGCTTTGTGCAGAGATGAGATGTAAAAAGGGAGTACCAATGAATCAGAGTAATGAAAACGCCTTTATGCAAGAGCGGGTTGGAGAAAATGTCACGAAACCCGCTAAAATTGTATTAGGAAAAAACGCCACAAGGTTTAGCAATGACCATAGGTGAAATCAATGCTACATCAGTATGAGAGTAGGATGTTTCGTTGATGGGGAAAGCTACACAATGATTAGGAAAAAAACGAGATTTCATAAGAAAATTATTGTAGATTGTTAATTTTTTAATTTTAACTTTAACCCTAACTGCCGTAAAAATTACAATGGTTGTGCAAAAGACTGATGAAACCGATTAAATTAGCACTCATAAGAGAATTTAACCAAATAATCAAAAGTAAAAATAGAATAGATGACTTTATTAATTGTTTTGTGTTTAATTCGAAGGAACTCGTTGTATAATAATTTAAAAAAAAACTAAAAATAATAAAAAACCTAAAATACTTGCAGAATTTAATAATAAAGTTATTAAATTTGTTCAAATTAAATTTTTAAAAAAAGAATAGATGGCATTACGACTTGAAAATAGAGCCTGTAAAGTTAGTTTGCCCACAGAAGATCGAAGATAGAGATGGATTCAGATTGACATATATTTAAATTTAAAAAAAAAGAATAATAAAATAAAATAAATAATAAAAAACAATTGAAATAAGAAAATTGCATGAGATAGATTTATGTTATGCGCAGAACGGAAGAGGTACCTATCGATAGAGAGCTGAAAGAGATTTAGAGGTAGGAAAGAAAATATATCCTACTACAAAAATGTATATATATATTTGTTAGGAGATGTCGAGGAATGTCAAAGGAAAAAATTAAAGCGATTGCAAGTTGGGATCTGGAATATTGGGGAGAGGTATAATGGAAGTTAACGGTATGACACGATAGAGAAATGGCTAAGAGGAATTTTGAATATAGAATTATAACAAATGAAGTATTAAAAATTACGAGTCGATAAGGAATCGATTACTCGACAGTAGAGAATTAACATACTCGTACTTTAAGAGGAACGGCTGCGCTACCTGTTTCATACATAACTTAATTTTGAAATTGAGGCCAAAATACCCATCCAAACGGAATGATATATATATATATATATATATATATGTATATATATATATTTATTTTTAATTAAAGGTTTAGTAAATATCTAGTACGGATGAGAAGTATATTATTTATTTTTGTTTTAAATTATAAGGGCCATAAATTTGTTTTTTCATAATTTAAGAAGCAACTTAGAATATTATTTGAGGAATTACAGTATTTGTTTGAAATTATCTTATTTTCTATGTAAATAAATATGTTTACGTAAATACGTAAATAAAAATATAAAAATAAAACATTTAAAAAAAAAACTTTTTTCGGGTGGATATTATGAATAATGTATGGCAAATTTGTGTTCCAACGTAAATTGGTTGTTTTTAATTTAATTTAAAGTCCACCATACTGCTTATTTTAATATTAAAAAAGAATAGTGTTTAATTTTTCAATATATTTTCAAAGCAGGAGGGGTAAAACTTTTTTTTAAATCACCGTTAGCTCCCAAATAATTGTTAAAGGTATATATTTCATAATGTAAAACAAAAATAAATAAATTACTTCTAACCCTTTATAGATATTTACTATACTTTTTGATGAAAAAAAATATCATAAGGTTTAGGTGAGTATTTTGACCTCAACTCCAAAATTAAGTTTTGTATGAAACAGGCGGCGCAGCCGTTCCTCTTAAGTTGGTTTTAAGGGGGGTATAAAATGCTATACATAGACAAATTTCAGGAAAAATAAAATCTAGACGCACAATACCTATGACTGAAATAAAATGTCATTTAACAATACAAAAAATGTGTAAAAATTGACTAATTTATTCAAATGTTTCGACTTTTTTGGTTTCATGAAAGCTTATAAAAACGTTTTTCACCAAATTCGTTTTTTTTTTCATTTATTCTCCTGCAAAAAAATATTTTTTGGATCTCATTTACCTTTTATGTTTAAAAAATATGAATATGATGTATCACGCAATATATTGATCCATAAAACTGGAAGTACGTCATCGTTTGTTTAAATATATCGATAATTAACGATAACCAGAGTCCCCCGAAGAGAAATTTTCACACACAAAAAAAAAAATCTATATAAAAATGCTGGTTGTCAAGTGATAATATGATGGGTAGATTTTTTTGGATGGTAGAGTTGTGCTGTGGAGGCAACTTTTTATAAATATTACAAACATTTAAAAAATCCGTGCGATATCGTTCCAGCCTAGTATTAGATTGTATCATCAATCAAGTTTTGTCATACTATTTTACCACGGATTCGGCGCCTAGAAGTAAATGTATTCCAAGCAATATATAAATAAAAAAATATATAACCTTTGTGGTGAATCTACTGTGGCAAATAATACGAATTTAAAAAGTACATATATTTTGTGTTCACCTTGAGGAAAGTTTCAAAAGCAATCGTATCAAGCGTGTGTATAAATATTCCATTGCGGAGTGACCTTTCGACCCCTTGGAATAACAAGGTTCCATCTGATATGGCAATGTTATGCAATAATGAGCCTTAAAGTTTCTCTCCTTAGAGCACATTATTGCATGATATTGCTGTGTCAGATGGAACCTTGTTGTTACCGAGGCTTCGATTTGACAATCAGAAACGTTGCATACAAATCCGACATTTTAGGTACACCCACACAAAAATGTTTTTTTTTGTTTCTTTACCTATCCGCAAAAGTAAGAGTTGTTTCGAAATGTTTTCACTGACCCGTTGTCTCCACAGGATCACAAGAAACCCGCACAAAGCATACAAAGAATTCGTATCATCACTATCAAAGTGGTTCATAAATAGATATAAATATTTAAACCCAGGCATCGCATACAGGGCCCAAATCGGTAAAATATTGCCGAAAGTTTTTTTTTCAAACTTCCACCAATGCAGTCCTAGTTAATTAAGACATTCGCATGAATTTTTACTTAACTTTCATCCCATTATATAGTCTCACAGTTCTACCACACCAGCCTAAACTAGTTTGTTTCGGTAGACTAACATTCGAGTGTTTTTTTTTAAAATTGTAAAGCGTTTTTTTTAGATCAATTTTATTATGAATGCGGTACCTGAAGGTAAGATCTTTGAAACTGTAATATTATTGTTTTTCAAACATGCTTCTTATGTAGTTTTTTTTTTAAAAGAAGTCATTGGCAGAGCATCTAAAATATATTTTTAAACTTTTTTTTTCTTTTTTTAAATTGAACTTAATGATTCCAATCGTGCTCTATCGGTTTAATATTTTAACATTAATACAATTACCAGATATTTAGATATTATAAATCTATAAAAAATCTTGCAACTGTGTGCTCTAGAGTACGATATGTCTAGGAACTGTGCGTTCGAAAAAACGTTAGAAATGTAAGTGACAATTTTTACGGTTTTTTTTTTTTTGACAGGTTTGAGAACAACATGTTTACGACAAGTCAGGAGCTGATAATATAATAAGACTGTCTAATTCTCAGAAAACTAAAACTAAAGCTGAAAATTTTAAGTACGTGGAAAAGTAAACTATCTGTACTAAAGGGTCCCGTGGTAATCTCCGGCGTAAACTATGATATTTCAGTTCGAATGTAAATAAGAAATGGATCGCACCTAGCAGAACAACAACTACTAAGTTCCTCATAAGAAATAAAGATCGTCTGAAACCCTCATTTCATTACCTAGACTATCATCGACTTGCAAGAAATATATTAGGCATCGTGCTCGTAATTTATTCAAAATTCTGAACGAACTAAAGTTTTTATTTTTTTGAGGGCCGTCTCATATTTACATGAGTTATATGGAAGTTAGGCTGATTTTGGTAACACAAACTGTGGAAACACTGCTCATAGATTTATTGATAACTACACTGTCTCTTCTAGTATAATTGGAATTAACATTAATGTCATTAGAATATTGACTTGATTTTAAGTACAATAATTGTAATTATTTCTAGTAGGTAGTCACTGTATTGTAAAATATTAATTAGGAAAATGTTCGTGATTTCACGCTATATTCAGCGAAGCTATTTGTGAGAAAATATCCTTGGTAGAATAATGCATTCAACAGTTCATAAAATCACCAATTGAGGTACAGAATTGATGTCTTCGAGTTTACTACCAATCGAGCAGTTACCAGAGGAGGCTTAATAGGGTAAAAAGGGACATTAAATAATAGAGAGAATCCTTCTCCAAAAAATCAGAGGACAGTCGAAGATATATCTTTTTTTAAAAATTTAATTCTAATTTAATATAAATCAATTTTAATAGTGTTATCATTAAGTTCTGCAAGAATTTTATTTTTTTTTATTATTGTGACAGCTATTTCGGCCCAGATACCCCCCACATACATTAATACTACACAACTGCTGACCCTGTACAAATTTCAAGTGCGCTCCACTGTTGAATTTGGTAGCTACCTCTGGTCTGGAGCCCAACAGTACCATAAAAAATGCTTTACTCTATCCAGAAACGGGCGGTCCGTTTGATAGATACCCCTATATTGACAAACAGATTGCAATCTTTAAAACACGTGGGTCGGGTGGGAATGCTGTCCTTGTTCTACCAGTATTTCAATGGAAGATGGTCTGAGGAACTATCGTCATTTCTCCTGTTGGCATCGGTGCACAGTAGGAAAATAGGCCAAATACATAGTTGACATTTGTCACTAAGAACGGCTCGTTTCTACGACCCGTTGTTGAGTTCAACAGGCGGGTGTAGAACGACTTGCCAGCATCTGTGTATCTTCCCTCCTATAATATGGATGTCTTCAATACCCATGTTCACTCCTTCATCCCCTCAAAAAGACCCTGCACACAGTATCCTCAAAGATGACATATATCCTGGGTGAAATTATTTTCTTCAGGTCCACCTATGTGGATTCAATGTAAACAAAAAAAATCGATGGGGAGTGGCCTATAAAAAATCCCTTCAACCTACAGCCAATAATTACATTTAAAAATACGATGGGGGTAAGGATCTTCATTGTTCAACGTTCATCCATACTACTTCCCTACTTTAGAGATATTTCGGGAATTTAATGTGCCATCTATCACAGAATATCAAATTTACACAGAATTTTTCACCAATAAAATTCAGCTCAGAGATAGTAATAATATAATAATAATAATGTTTTACTATCTTTTTTTTGTAACAAAATAACAAATAATGATATCCTCACTGGGATTTCCTGTGCTGAGTATTTCATTTACAAAATATGAAATACAATATATTAAATTGATGTTCATGATGAAAAAACAATAAAAATAAATAAAAGGTTACATGTTTTAATTGCAGTTGAGTTGACTGGTTTCGGTGTTACGGCTGTTCTTCCCAACCTTACTGAGTAACTGCTGAGCCGAAATTTTGCCTCAGCACTGTTCAAATGCACAAATTCGCCTTTCCCAACGAAATTCTCAGTCAAACTTACGATCATCTTAAGTTATCGATTTTTGTGGATTGAAGTTCTCCTCAGTAAAAGACTAGTTATAAAAAGTGTCAACAGAGTGTCAAATGATAGCGTGAACGTCAAATGTCATAGATATCTATGGTCAAACGTCATTCGTTTCGCGAACTATTTTTTGTACCTATTGTGTATTGACAATTTTGAATATGGAGAGCGAAAATGAAGATATTTTAAATGTAATAGCGGGTATGGACAGCGAATATGAAGACAGCGACGATGAAGATATTATTGAAAATTATTGATTGAAAATTGAAAGACACGCACGAAAGACAAACGTCAAAAACGTCTACTTCTCTTTTCGCGTCATTAGTAAAAGTCAAGCTAACACTTTATTTTTAACATATACGTTTTTAAATATAAAATGTTGGTGTTTGTATTACAATATGTAAGACAAATAATATGTATTCATAATAAATAGAAAATTAGATCGTCTATGTTAATTTAACATTGAAAGTTTTTACTTTGATGTCATTTTATTGACTATGAACGTAATACAATTATATTTTCCATAGAAATGGGCGAGTTCTTCATAGACAATTTAGGATGTTCAAAAATAAAAAATGTTTGGAGACAGTCAAATAAATCGAATACTTAACAAAATACTTGGCTGATCGGCGGCTCAGATTGATCATTCGAAAAATTGGGGAGAACGGCTGTTAGTCTTTATTTGGTGTTAGTATATTTTCTATTTCAGATCTCCCCATGTAACGTATCAAGTGTTTTATTTGATTAAATTTATTATGGCTGTTGTGATTTTTAAAGGATAGTGGATTTTATTGTAGAGTTAAGTACCATTATATAAAAAGTTTTTTGTTCAAATATTGTGTTTGTGGTTCCTTGTATGTTTTTTGACTCTGAGATCTGGTGTTTCTAATATGTGTGATTGTTGCTATTTCTTATTTTTTGTATTTATGAATGTAAAGTTGTATTGTTTTAGAGTATAATTGTTTTATTGGCATAATGTTAACTTTGTTGAAGATTTCATCAGCGCTAGTTCTTACAGGGACTAATTTTAATAAAATTTTAATAATTTTTTTGTTTATTAATTAATAAACAAAAAAAGTTAATGTAACCGAAACTCTGTAATATGATCAATTAGAAAAGCAAATTAACTCCTTAAACTTGGTTTATGATATATTCTACCCTTAATGAATTATCTAGTATATAAATAACTCTTTGGTTCTTTTTCATTATTATTCTAAAATATTTAGTTGAATTACGTTTGTAGTTATTTAATAATTTTTCAATATTTATTTTAATTTTATATATTTATTTATTTTTTATTTTATTTATTTAAATGCCCACAAGGCTTTTACATACAAGTTCATAATTTTTAAATAACACAAAACAAATAGAAAACATGCCCTAAAATTAATTACACTTGAAATAAGAAAAAATTAAAAAATGCACCAAAACTCAAATTACACCGGAATATAAAGGAATAAAAAAATAAATAATACATGAATATCCACAAAATCAATATTAACATTAATAACAAATAACTAAATAATGTAAAAATTTGTAGTTAATAATAATTTATAAACTAGGTAGAAATAATTCGTTCATACTTTTATTGAAATTTACTTAGTTTAGATTATTGTCTTATACATCCATATCATTTAAATATTTGTTACCAAGCTGTGTAAGCGTTGCATTGGGGAATGCAAACTGTAGATGGAACAGGATATACATATGTAAAATGTTAATGTTTGTCTTGCATTTGTTTTAGGTATATGTGTAGGTCGATTAAATGCAGGAGTTAATAATAATCGAATTCACAATTTAATAATTTTAATAAAAAAAGGTTAGATTGTTAATTTTCCGTCTGTTTTCCATAGTTGGAATATATAAAATTTTCAGTAACGATGAGTAATTTATGTGCTCTAAAGGTATTGTTATGTAATGAATTAGCTACAATTTAATATAAGAATCTAGCCGTTTGTTAAAATTCCGCTAAAATTTTTAAAAGGAAGGTCCTAGAACTTTCTCAAACATACGCTAGGATTGATCTCGGCGTCTTACACAACGGCGCCAGTTCCGCCGATCCGTTGAGGGCTTTGCGCCCCGAGCAACGGCGCGGGCCCGCCATTCCACATCAGACATCAGAAGCAAAAGATGCGTGCAGCGTGCTTTCGCACGTGGCCGCCCGGCATGGTTTTCTTGCCTTCCATGATTTTTGTACATTGTGATCTCATTGTCTTTGTGTAAACCTAAACAGTTAAGTCAGTGACCAGTGCATTAACTCCCTGCGAGTCACGAGATGCTCGGTGGTCTACGGCGTCACCTTCTGCGATGGAGCCGCGGGCGGACCGCCACTGTTCGATCCATGTAAGCTGTAAACCATTTTCTCTTTGTATGTGCTGCAAAACCTCTATGTTTAAAGTAATTATCCGATTGAAGACTCACCAGAGAGAGAGATTTAAACCTTAGGTAGGAAGTGTATTTCCAATTGATATTATAACCTCATATGTACTACCTGTAAATGTCTTCCCTGTAAAATAAACCCTGTCTAGAGAGCACGCATCTTTTCATTGGTAGTTAGGTACCTTTTTCCACTGAGTCCGATATGAGGCTGTGCCGATTCACGACTTTCAGAAAGGAGCTGTGATGCTCTTACCTACTGAGCTATCCTGGTGGAACCCTGAGTCAGCCACCGCGTCTGGCCTCAAGGTCAGGTAACCTAACCTGCTATTTTTACACTAGCGCGCAACGTATTCTTCTTTCCCCACCCTTTACACTGGCGACCAACGTGGATGGTATCTAGTCATTCCCTTTACAGTATGATAACTTTAAATTTTAAGAAACGTAAATTTTTCTTTGAATCCTTTCTACATTTTGAATATGTATTTTGTAGAAAGGCGACCACACTATGGAATTATGTTCTATTAAACTTTTAACTAAGGATATGTACAACAATTTCATTACTTGTAACTATTCAATTTTTTTTTATTGTTCTTAACATAAATCATTTAATTTTAAAGTTTTCATACCCTTAATTACAATTTATTGAATATGAGAAGTGAAATTTAGTTTCTCATCAATCCGCATCCGAGATCTCTCATTTCCATAATTTTTTCTAGATATATTTGATTTATTGCCATATCAAAATTTACAGGAAATAAAAACGGACTACGATGACTCCCCTGCGGTACGCCACTAGTAGCGGAAAACGATTTGGATATAAAAGATTGTATTTTGACAAACAAGGTTCTATCTGATAAGTAACTACTTAACCACTTTAAAATATTTCCTCCGATTTCCAGGGCATGAAGTTTCCGGATCGATACTTTGTGAGATACTTTATCAAAAGCCGAAAAGTCAGTGTACGAGTATACGCAGTCAACTTGTTTATTTCTTCCAAATGTTTCAAATATATAGTTTTGAAAAAGTAATAAATTTGTTTACCTTGAATTATGTTATATTTTATGTAATAAATAAACATGTTAAAAAGAGAAAAAATACATTTATGTTGCAAAATCAATAATAAAGGTTAATCATGATACCTAGAAGAGAACTTAATATAATATATGAAAGAAAATGGAAAAGGGATATATTTCTTGGGCATTAACTATGTAACAATTTATAAACGTTTTTTTAATAGTTTTATCAACTGTGTACATTTCTTACTTAATTGTATTACTTTGCTACCGGTTTCGAAACATCCGTGTCAACCAGTTTTAAGAACTCTACGAAACCGGTAACAAAGTAATAAAATTAAGTAACAATGTGGATAGTGGATAAAACTCTCAAAACAAAAGAGTCAACACATGTCTAGAAGAACTTTACTGACAATGTTGTGAACTGTTTGTCTTTACGTATGTGTTGGGCGTTTATATAATTTACATTACTTATCGAATTTGGCACCCGAAAATAAATTATATTACTTGGTAGGCATATATATGTATCTTTACTTATTATTTATTAATTTTTCATGTTTTTATATTATTTAAATCTTTATTTTTTATTAAATACCTATTTTACTTTCATTTTACTATTCGATCTTTAGTTTTATATTTATAGTGATTTACGTATTTGGCTTCTTCGTTTAAGTGTTGTTTTATGATCAAAATGATACAGGCGAGAGCCTAATATGGTCGACTAGAGAACTCTTGTGAAATGAAACATGTAAAAGTATAATAAAAAAACTGTTGTTTTTCTAACGTAGAGGATTTGATGTAGAAGTAGAGTTGAACCAGCGACGTCTGCAAATTTACAAAGCATAGTGAATGATGAATTGTGTCATTCGGGTAATTCTATTGCAAATGGAAACCTTTAAAAAATTATTGACCACAAGATTTCGTTTTCTTTAGGATACCAAGATATACAGAAGTTAAGAAACATTAAAAAAGATTTTAATATTTCCTCTTACAAAATCCATATCAATAGAATATATATGAATATGTATATCAGAAGTTAAATGTTAATTCAATTACTTCAATGTTTTCAAAAGTAGTAGGTGTTCCTAGTTACTCGTACGCATCCGACAACAAACCTTAGTTCGGTGGCCTTGCCAACAGCCAGCAGCCAGCAGTTATATTTTATATTGCACTCCATAGCTGAACTAAAAACGACATTTAACATTACTAACATGTTTTATATTCATAAATTCATGTAGGTACATTAACCAGTTATCTATGTTACTTATGATAAAACGTTAAAAATACAATTCACCTATGGTTTTTTTTTTTTTAAATGATTCCGTTTTTTTTTTAACTCAAAAACTTTTTTTTATATACCACCTCACAAGAGCGCCCCTTTATGTACGGAGCAAATCCAGGGGAAATATATCGCTACCCGGTTTCCAACGTTGTGAGGCGAGTAAAGGAGGGGGATGTAGGGGGGGATTTGTTAATGCGGGCCTTGAAGTAGTCCGGATTAAATGTAAGAGAAAAGACAGATCCCGGTATCTCGTTCCGTGATTTACACAAAATCGAGTCGGCGAAACGACCCGTTTTTATGAAGCCAACATCAACTGCAAACGGGTGATCCGCTCGTGTCCGTCTTCGCGCACGTGGCAAGTTTCACCCACGTGCACATGTCATCTTTGGGGATGTTGTATTGAGGGTCTTTTAGTGGATAGGAAGGAATGAACCTGGGTCTTGAAGAAACTCATGTTGTAGGAGGGAGGAAACACAGAGGCCGGAAAATCATTCCACAGCTGACCTGTAAAACACAAGAACGAGTCATAGAAGAGCCACGTTCTCATGTGGCAAATGTCAACCATATACAAATGTTGGGCGCGCATTTGGCGTGTTTACCGACCGTGCACCGGTGCCGAAGGAATAAATGATTTAGAGTATCTTCCATTGAAATACCGATAGTCTGTACTTTTGAAAAGTGCAGTTTTGAGTCTTTTCTATAATGACAAAGGTATTTAATTTATTCTACCTTTTTACTGATTTCTTCATTTATATAAACCTTTGATTCCCTTTGTGTATTTTTAGCATGTATTCGTGTATTTGATGTTATTAACATTTAGTTTTAATTTATTTAGTTTGAGTTAATTTAATACAGTATCCAAAACAGTATTTATCTTGCCGATATCCAGTATTACTTATCTAATAAAAATCAATGAATCGCATACGTATTATAATTATGCATAAGATTAGAGAACTCGCGCAATGAAGATATCTATTAGTGCCCACCTACATATATCGGGGTAATTAGCAGGTAATTCTGAATTCTAATACAGAAAAACCGCGATGAATAATCCCTAGATTACTTTTATTCCACGTGTTCGTGGTAGTTACATCCCCGTTGTTCAGCTCGTGTTATTGTTAATTATATTATTAATATATTATAAACATCCTTTCAGGCTCGATATAAGGTACGATAAGCATGACATGGTTTTCTTACAATGAAACAATAGAAGAAACATCCTGAAGTTCCCTGGAATTCATTTTCAACTATTTGAAATATTTATAAGATAATATGAGAGAAGTTTAGAGTACCGGTGGCGTGCGGTCCACAAAGGCTGAAAATCTGTGCTTACCTGAGAAGAACGAACCCTGAAAAAATTTAAAGGTAATAAAAAATACAATTTCTCATGAAAATGATTTTTTTTTATATAAATTTGTTAAGGAACTTGTACATTCATTTATTGAGTTGGCCATAACAATAAAAATAGTAATAAATGGATGATTTGTATAGCGCTAGTTTTGTGAAAAATCACCAAAAGGTCGCTGAACAAATATTTCTTGCTAAGGTTTATCTCATTATTTATAATCAGTCGAATATGATCGTAAAATTTCCATTTTCAAATATTTAATGCACAATTCTTATCAGAACTTGAAAAATTACACACCCCCTACATTTTATCACAGGGCAATGCACGCCACTGCCAGATATCTACTATTTATTCCAATTAGGCAGTGAGAAGATCAGTTACATGTATATTTATTTGCATGCAAGAATTGAAAGAGGTGGGCTTGGGCGCGAAAATGAGTAATCTGAAAGTATGTTGCCTGTTGTATGCTGATGATGCGGTGCTGATTGCTAACAGTATGGAAGATCTACAGTTCCTCGTTTCTAGGATGAACGATGTATGAAGAATGAGCTAATGATGAATCTAAGTCTAAAGTCATGGTGTTTGAAAGAGAGAGTACTAAAACAGTGTGCAATGTAGTTGTGAATGGTAAATACTTGGAGCAGGTTGATGAGTTTGTATATTTGGGAAGCATGTTTACGAGAGAAGGAAAGATTGATAGGAATATTTAAAGAAGGGTGAATGCAGGAAACTCCATTAACGGAAAACTGAACGCACAACTGTTGGCACAAAAAAAAATTGCTCAAAGAAGCGAAGCTAGCAATGAGTGCTAATACCAACCCTGTTGTATGCCAGTGAAGCATGGAATTGGTAGAGGAAGGATGAAAGTAAACTGAATGCCTTGGAAATGAGATCTCTGAGGCGAATGTGTAGTAAAACCATGTATGATCGTGTGAAAAATATTGAGATTCGCAAAGAATGCAAGGCTGATGTAAGAGTAATGAGTAATATTAAGAAAGGGACGCTTAGATGGTTTGGGCATGTAGAGCGAATGAACGAAGAAAAGAGTGTAAGAAGAATATATGACGCGAATGTATATGAAGAAGCGGGGGACGCCCGAGGAAAACACGGCACGATCAGGTGAATCAAATACTTGAGTCGGGCCATATCAGAAGTCGGAATAATAGAAGAGAATGTATGAGACGATGTATGAATGTGAATGTCGCAAAAAGTGTATGTCAAGATCGAGTTGTTTGGCGGTCCGTCCTTTCTGCCTACCCCTGCAGAGAATCTGCGTGATGGTTAGTTAGTTAGTTATTTGAAGCCATTCCAGAGTTTTAAGGAGACAACCCCAACCCCGTATTTTGTTGATATAGCCAGAAATATCTAAAGAATACGAATAAATTAATTGGAAATACTATATTTTTTTGATTTTGATGATCATCCTCTGAAATATATCGAGTAAACATATGTGTATTAATATTTTTTTAAGATCGATATCATTAAAATATTATCCGATATAAAAATATAAATAATAAAAAATATAATATTTTAAATAAATTAAACAATACTTTTTATATTATATATATATCAATATAAAATATATGTTCAGAGAATTCTTTTTTGTTTTATTAGACCGAAATTGCATATGGTGGTGGTGCCTTTCAAACTTTTCGATACCAGTTCGGTAGTAGGATTTGAAATTATTTCTTGCTTTGAAGTTATTCTGTACATAAATATACAATGCATACGTTGGATTTATAGAGGTAAACAAGATTATTGTATTGTAGATTTTGTTACATTTAGTAAAATTGAATAAGTCTGGACATCGATATTTATGTTGAAGCTCCTTGTATTTTGACTCTGTTCTGATGTCGTCGAAGTAAGGATGGCACATGGCATCAAAAGGAGTCAGTCTCTTATTAGGTTCGTAAACCATCAGTTCGTTTATAAGGTCAATTAACAATTGCTCAGTTTTTGGTCTTAATATCTAAAATAATGTATCCATACACAAAAATATGAAATTTGGTTGTGAATATGCTTCGATACCTTTTTCCATTATTTGGCCTTGATATTAGGAAACTTATAATCTTTCATGTCATAGGCTCGGTTCATATTTTGGACTTGATCCTTCGTGGGTGTTCCCAATATCTTGATAATCTCAACCAGCTGATCGATCTGTGAGTCGCCGAGAAAGGGTGGCTAACCGTTGATGAGTTCGATAATGACGCAGCCCACACTCCACATGTCTATCTGACCAGAATACTCCGTTGCTCCGAAAATGAGTTCCGGAGCTCGATAGCATCTGGAGCAAATGTAGGCTATGTTTGCTTATCCCTTGATCAGCTGTTTAGCGGATCCGAAGTCACAAATTAAGAGCTTGTTGGTGACGGGATTAATAAGTATGTTATGGGGTTTAATGTCTCGATGCGATACGCCTAGATGAAATTTTAGGTTTAGATACAAAAACCATCATGATTGTTAAAAATATAAAAATTTGCTTGGTTGGATAATACCTAAGATTGAAAGATAGTGAAGTGCCCGAAACATTTGATAAGCGTATATCTTGATGAGTGGTGAGGGGATGCTGGTAACCTTTTTTATATATTTATGATTCAACGAGTACAGAGTCTCCTCAAAATATTCCATAACGACACTCAGGTACTACTCCTCATTCTTTTCAGTGGTGCTGTAGCTTCCCAGCATTTCGAGAACGTTCGGATGATGCAACATCTTCAGAATGCTCAGCTATCTGTTCTTGTATCTCCTATCCTGCAACACCTTCTTGATGGCCACGACCTGACCCGTTTCTTTGTGGGTTGCTTTGTAAACCACTCCAAACGTGCCCTTACCCACCACTTCGTCGAGTCGGTAGTCCTGTTCCCCGGAGTTCGCCAAACTGCCTAGAATAAGATTGTGAATGTTGATATTGTTGGGGTTGTTGACTAGACTCGGTTTCGGTTGGGGGTTGTTGCTCGAAGGATAAAGTTGGGTTAATTGAGATTTCGCAAATGAATTGCTTTATTTGATATTATTACTAATTGGTGCGAATACCTATAATAACATTAATATTTTTTTATTAAAAAAAATATATTTTTATTATTATTAGTTTTATGTATGTTATTTTTACCTAGTATTTCTATTAATCTGCTTCAGTTTGCACCTTTCGAAATTGTTTTGATGGAATGGGTTATCTAATGTCATTTTTCGGAAAGACCCACCCATTGGAATTACTGGTGTTTGACATGACGTCTTTGGATTCGCTAGAGTTCATATTTGTTGTAGCAATCGTATCTTCTTTTTTTAGGGAGTTCAGTGGATGGTACCCGACCCCACCCGAGTATCCAAGTCTTGATTTAAACTCGCGAGATTGTGCAGAAATCGTGGGTGGCTTAAGTGCACCAACTGCTTTACCGTTGTTGTGCATTGCAGTTGTGTTAGTCGTGTTGATGGAGCTGGCCAAATAGCTTTTATTACTATTCTCAGACAAGTAATTCTTAAATTGGTTATCGATACTCTAATACGTGTTTCTCTTCTCTGAGTTGATGTTAGTGCTCACAGTACCAGGGTTATGATTAGCAATAGTACTGCTTGTGAATTGCATATTGTGATTATTGCCTTTGATGGCGTTGTTATTCGCGCTTTTCGCAACATCTGCGGAATCGAAGAATGCTCCACTACTTGTCCCAGTAAGTCTGGAATCGTTGGTGCTGCTCATGTAATTATGGTACTGCGTGTTTCCAGAGTTGAAACAGTAGAGGGGCTGTTGCTGGTGGTTCTGGTAAGGATGCGGTTGTTCCTTTTTCTTGAGATTGGTATGCTGCGAAGCTAGTCCCATTTGTATCTTGCTCCGATAAACCTGAGTAGGCACTTTCTCTCTGTCTCCAGTTTTTGGCACTATCTAGTCGCCTTCTGTTTGGGCGCGCGTAATGGATGTGTTGTATGGCTGGCCAGAGAATTTATAGGCTGCTGTTGTTGTGGTGCCCATTGCATTCTATATATAGAAAATATAATACAATTAATAAATAGTTTGTATATATGGAGAGAGATATATATTTTAGAGATAAGGAATTGGGATAGCTAGCAGTTTCGTGGTTAGCAATTTATGAAAAGATTAGAAAGAGATACAGTTTGACATTGATAATATAAAAAGATAGTACTGGAAATGCCAGTATGTATCTCCTAGTTATATAATATATATTTTTTATATAGATAATGCATATGGGAGTGGTAGTAAAATTAGGGTATAAAATATGTTTGATTCGGTGATTTGGTTGTGTTACCCCTGAAATCTTGAAGGCAGGCTTGAATGTTTTAGCGCATGCATCACTAATTTTGAAGTTATATATTTTTTCGATGGATTTAGGTTTGCTTCGATTCATAATTAATAGAGGATAAATATTATTATTATTTGTGTATAGATGATGTATATTATTTTTTTAGATTCTTTTTTTTATTATTATTTATTATTTATTATTATTATGAACAAAAAATTATATTTTGTTTATTTTGTTTATTAGTATGGGTTTTTCTATAAAATATAGATCGTGCTTAAGTTATACATTATACTATGTGCTATATAATGTATGTATTGTATGATTATTATATTTTCCCTTTTTTGAACTTACATTAAATAGATATATAACAATATCCTATAGATCTAAATATATTAGTTCTAATGCATATTAATTTTTGGAAAATAGGAAGTATAATACCAAAACTAATACGTATTATATGGTATCTATAATTTGGAGTTTAGTATTCAATCTATATATATCCATTTATTTGCCGTATTAGAACATATTTTGATAAAGTAGAATAAATGGGGGAAAATCAATGATCATCCATCCAATACGTAAAATATGGTGAAGCCAAAATAAGAACAAGAAGTAAAAACCACAATCAAGGCTTAGCGAAATAAATCAGCACTATCAGCAGCAAACAGCTGATCCCTCTCGCCAACGGCTGGATGAAAATACTATCATTCTTCCCAATCTCATTCAGTTCCTCCCTTAGCTTCAAGACAACGGGCTCCTTCTCTGCCTATCTGTAGATATGACGACTTCCTAGCACTTGGAATAAACTTGCCAGTCGCTCCCTGTTCTTGCCCCTCGCTTTCTTATCCGCCCTCTTCTTCATGTTTTGCTTCTTTCTCTCTTTCATTTTCTTTTGATTTACTTCCTTGGAGAACTGCGTCCATGGGATCTCTTCTGATCGAAACTTCAAAATCTCTAGGGCATTGGTTTTGAGACTTTAGCCAACTATCCTTCCTCGTAAATCATAATCGGAAACTCTTTTTTATTAGAAGGTTAAACGTTGTGAGATGCTTTGCTAATTTTTGAATCTATAAACTTTTCCCGAATTCGCAAACATCTTTTTTGGCAAAGTCTGCTTTCCGCAATGGCTTTTACAAGCATTGAACTCGATATCTTGACTTTCAGCCGCCATAAATTCGACGCCGTGTTGGTCCGATTTTCTGGACACGGAGGATGAACTGGATGCATTTTCTGAAGTTTTTCCATCTAAAAACAAGCTGTCCTGCAGACAGGTTTGAGAAAAACCGAAGTGATCCGGATTTCGCGCAGGGGGTGTGGTTGTCTTGCTGTTAGATTTGTTCCGAATCTAATAATAATCGGGTGACAAGAACTGTTTGTGCTCAAAACTATTCTTTCTTTGGCGAATGCGAGTTGTTGATGTCATCTATTTAGGATTGAGCTATTTTTATTTGTCGTTGAGCTAGAACCTTTGGAGTTGGGACTGTGGAGTGATTGTTAAAAAATTCTGCTGCAATTGCTATTATTGTTGTGGAACTTTGCTTGTTTATTTTTTTATGAAAAATCCAGTACCACCCTAAGTCGTGACTGAAAACCTTTCTTACTGATGGCTCGCATCATAATTGTTTTGTTTGGCTAAACCACCGATAAATGATCCGGTCTGTATTTTTTATGATTCGCCAAGTCGTGATGAAGCATTCTGATGATATAATTTGAAATACCCAGAAGGCGAGTCGCATGATTCCCCGCTTGAAATTCGAAGGAGTCTAGATGGTGAGTTAAAGACTGGAGTATGAGTTTAGCTTGGCTGACTATTGGTGAACTTTTCTTTCTCATACTCTGCTTTCGATTCGTCTCTCTCATTGTTCTCATTTTCTCTAATGTTTATTATATTTTTAAACAGATTACAACTCGAACATGGCTCTTGCTTAAAATGACTATTTTTATAATTTTAAGAGGCCTCTTGTTAGGCTTTTAACTTAACAATCTCAGTTTTGTGTTAAGTATTTTATGCTTTAATTCTTTTGTTTTCTTCGGACAGGTTATTAATGCACTCGACTAACGGTTATTGGCGCAGTTTATGTGAAGATTAGATCGTACTAAATCTCCTTTTGAGAGATGCGTAGAGTCTGAGTAAATGGGCGTATTTGATTTGAAGGATTCTAAGATAATGGAATATTTTATTTTTTATGTATGCTGGTTCAGTAGTAATATTGGCAACTATTTTAGTTTAATATTTTTAGTTACTTGATTTAATCAGATGTCATAGTTTAGAGTATGAACTTTGAGGGAGTACCGAATTTCCCAGAGTGGCTATTCTTTTCATAGTGGTCAGTCTGTTCTGCGTTTAGGCGGGGCGAGGTGCTCTAGTCGTAGTCTGAAGTGTCTGTGAGTTTTTTAGTGATTGCTGTGCTGGTTAAGGAATCTCTCTTGAATGTGAAGTCAAGAGACATATTCATTACTATAAACAGTATTATATTTATAGATATTAATACATATATGTATATATTATATTAGTATAATCTGATAAAATAGTAATTAGTTTATAATATTAACTGTATATATCTTTTTTGTTCTAATTTTTATAAAAAAATATTTGATCTAAGATTCATAGTTATTTCTGATCTTTCTCCATATTTTATTCTTCTTGCAATAGCATGTTTTTTTGAGATTATTACAATATCCCTAAAAAAAAAAACTCGAAATTAATTGAGAAATAGAAATAAAGAACCGCCAATAACAAATTAAATAGGAAATAAACCACTAAATGATAAAAAAATAATCAAGAAACCTTCGATAATACTAAGTGTTATTAAAAATAATTTATAAAGGTTAGAAAAGAAAAAGAGAAAATTTGAAGAATATCAGGGTAAATATCATATCACTGCTTCGGATTGTTGGCATGGGCGATTAACTAAGAAAAGATTAATTTAAACAAATAAGTAATAATACATGGATATATATTTATAAATGTTCTGTATTTACTTTTTGTGATATATTGTCGACCTTGAAAATGGCTTGCTCGATTCCTTGTCTAACTGATCCCAAATCTATATCTACTATTAGAGTCTCCTCCACAAGTTTTTCTTATACTGTATCGTTGAACAGTTGGCTCTCAAACTGACTCAACCTGCTTGACTCTCCCTGGCGGCTGCTCCTCCCTCCTTTGTTAACATACTCCTCTATTATCTCAGTGAGTCCGTCTATCTTTCTGTTTAGAACAGTCTTCTCGTTTTATAAGTGTCTCATCATCGATTTAGCGTTATCAAAGTTCTCCCGCAAAATAAGGATGTTCGCCTGCAACTCCAGATTCTCGATTCTGATTCTTTAGTTCTCGGCCGCAATGTTCACTGATTCCTGCTCAATCTTATGTAGGTTTTTTATTCGAAGTTCCCTCTCTTGGATGAGCACTTTCGATCTGGTTCTGAGCTCGGCAAGCTGTTTTTCGACGGGTCCAAAATCGAAATTCCGAAGTAACATTTTGAGTTGGTTGAGCTCGATGATGGCTTCGTTGTATTTTCTTTGGTCTGATTCTTTCAGAACTCTTTCAATCTCAACATCTCTCAACCGGAGCTGTTCTGACATCGTATTGAGTCGACCCCTCAATAACTCGATTTCCTCATCGGACTTAAGCGTCTTCGCCTTTTCTTCCTTGGCCTTCTGGATCGCCGAGGCTTGGTTCCCGTTGATTCCTTCGAGATATTATACCTTATCGCCGAGTGCTTTGTTCCTCTCACCTTCCCTTCGGATTTGCTCTTCTAGCTCCTTGATTCTGAGATTGAAGCGTTCTTTCTCCTGCTTTGATTGAGAATCTGCTTGGGCCAATAGATTTTCCAATTAGATGTTCCTTTATTTCTGCTTAGAGTCCTCCTTTGGCATTATTGTCTGGGTCGTTCTGACCAGGACTTCCAATTGTCGGTTGTGGTTCTGTGCTTCGCCAAGCTAGGTCCGAAGCGACTCCACGGTTTGTCTCAGGTAAGAGTTCTCTCCCTCTAGGAAACTGATGCGTCGAACAGACTCATCCTTTTCTCTTCCAATGACAGAAGCAGAGACTTGAACATTATGTCGATCGCGTCGAGATGTCTCCAAATCAACTTCAAGCTTATTCAGAGCTTCTTTCAGATTATCGACACTTGCCTTGAGAGATTTGTTTTCCGCTTTTAGATTAACCAATTCGAGACCTTTACTGTCCGCGACCACACTTTTGGATTGTGAAACATTGAGTAGGTTTTTGAGTTGTTGGATTTCTGCCTCGTAGATGGTTCTTTCCAGTTTGATCTTGTCGAGCATATTGTTAACATTATTCAACTGGCCTCTGAGCTCTGAGTTTTAACGCTAGAGTCTCCTAATTTCTTCAGTTTTTATGAAGCTTTGATTGAGCACAGGCGTCGGAGTCAAAGTAGTGACGCTTGGTACATCCTTATTTTGCTGGAGAGTAGCAAGAGAAGATTTAAGTCTGGTAATCTAGGTAAAATATGAGTCAAGCTGATTTTTTTGCTAAGTAACCATGATTCGCAGACGATTCACCTGATCTTCGAGGATTCTTTTTGTGGAATTCAAGTGTTCGATCTCAGCTGCGTTGGTGGAAACTAGGGGCACTTGCTGTAAGGGTACTACGGGATTTATAGGGATTCCAGGGTGGCTGAAAGGAGCAACCCTTGTCTCTATGTCTTGTTGGGTCCTGACTTGGGAAGGGGAGCCATATACGACGTGAGAGACATGAGATCTTACAGGACTGGCTGGGGAGAGATTCCTGATTTGGGGATGGTCTCGATCAAATTTAGAAGCGGTTGTCGGAGGTTCTGGAGAGTAAATTTTTTTCTCGAGCTCTGCCCTTAATTAAGCATTTTCTTTGTCCTTTTCTGCTAAAACTTTTTCTAGATTGTGGATTTTTTAGATATATTTGTTGACATCAGCATTTTAATTTTGCTTAATTAGCGAGTTGTTAGCCCCCATCTTTTGTAAGGCTGCTCTCAGCTCCTCATTTTCAGCCTTGATCTCTCTGAGATTTTCAGATAGCTCTTGCACGATAGCCTTATCCTGGACTGTTAAGGATAGTTTTTTTCCTGAAGTTTGGCTCACTCCGCTCTTCGAAGGACTAAATTGTTCACGTTGGAATTGAGAAATATAAGCCCTCAATCGATCAATTTACTTTTCTCTGTTGGCAAGCTGTTGCTTGAGTTCATTAACGACGGCGTTCGACGGAGCTTGATGAGCCATGATGTTTTGTTTGCGGTAAGCATCTAGTTGCTGTTTGAGATCAAAGTTGTTCTGTCTGAGTTCGAACACCTCTTCCACGATGGGCACATTAGAGCCGTCTTTCAATTTCTTCGGGCTTTTATTGATACGATCGCTGATCTGAACGGGATCGGGAGTGCGAGTATTGATAATCATGCTTCGAGAAACATAGTCCGGAGAAGGAGAGCGAAGGGGTTTAGGGGCTCTGATGATATCAGTATTCATGTTGTAGCTGATTGTGCGTGCTGTGCTTGTTGTAGTTTTGAGTTGCGGGTAAATAAAATATGAAAAACTAATAATAAAAAAATGATGATAATCTAAAAATAAAAGATTTTAATTAAAAGACAAAATATATTAAGATCCAAAATAAGATTTTAATAAGTTGATAATTTATTAAATGTTTATTGGTTTATTTATAAAATATAGATATACAAATAAATAAGGTTTGAAGTTTTATCGAAATCCATTTTTTATAGATAATATGTATATATAAAATTAATAATAAAGAATACATGGAAAGTTTTAAGATTATTATAGTATTATAAATTTTGGATGTTTTTCCATCGCCTAATTATTAACATTAAGTACAGCTTCAAAATAGTAAAATCATTTAATCTCTTAATATTCGGATTCGAGTAACTTATTTCTCTCTTTTTCAGATTTTCTTTTGGTCATTCTTATCTACGCAGTCTCAATCACATCTGATTCATTCATTTCAAATCTAGAGAAATCTGATGAATTTTAAGTAAACTAGAACATTCGCTTGTCTTCGATCAATTAGGACTCCTCGAACTTTGTTGAAAAGTTACTGGCTTCCTAGACTTTAGATTGCACTCCCCACCTAGAGACAAATGGGCTATACAAATTCTTCATCAAAGCAAATGGCAGGTTTATTGACTTGTTCTGCTTCAGCTTGTCGATCTTGTCGAGGAGGTCGTAGAGAGAATACATATTTTAGCAGTAGAATCCGATCCCGACTGACGGGTGCAATTGACTAGGGGATATTGATAAGCAATAGCTACAACTGTATTCCTATCTGTTGATATTCTTCCGATTTGACCCTTTCTGAACATAATGGGGGTCAAGGTAGATGAAATTTCCAGTTTTCTTAGTCTTCCCAAGGATGTAGTATGCCTTTTTGGGGACGCCGCCCAATATGCCATTGAATTGCGGAAAGTCCATCAATAGCTTGATGGCCTCAAGCTTTGATGGCTCTGAGGTATGTACACCGAGCATACACAATACTATAATGAGAAGGGGTTTGTTTTGGTTTTTAAGCTTGACTTCCAACTCGTCGGTCATAATGATGCTTTCACCCATATAGAAAACTAAATCTTCGAATCCTCGCAAAGGGTTGATTCTGTGAGCTTCGGAAAGGCAATGACTAATTGAAACGGGGCTGAACCATTCGCCTGCTTTCATTCCGAAGAGTTTTTCGCTAATTTTTATTATTTTTTGGATTGAGTAGTTTGCGATTGTCTTTCGTCCTTCATCGTTGTCGGCAAAGGCTACGTATCATAACAAAAAAAAATATTATGCTCAACGTGATAAATAAATGAAAAAATGTTTTTACCAGCTAAAATATTTTCCTCTTGCATATTGTCAAATTTGTTATCAATTTTAAGTAATCTTTTAAACGTATGGGCGAGCATCATTTGGCCCGCTCGAACCATGCACCCCCATCCTACATCGGTAATGACGGAGCTTTGTTTAATATTTTATCGATAGGTCAACCAAATCATGTTGAGAATCGCTTCCTCTACTTCTTTTTTATTGTTCAGCATCTTTCCACACAGTACTGCCTGGTCATCCGACTCGGAATTTAAGAGTGTTTTAAATCCAAAACCCACATTGTATATTAACTTTTTACTAAATAATGGAAAAACAATTTAAAAATAATAATGGGTAGAGTGTGATAAGAAAAAGACAAAGGTTGCATACATATATGTGTGAGAAAAACCATTTAAAAATTATGGGAAAAATATTCAATGGTGGAATACTGTTTTTTCTAAAATTTGAAATTTAAATATACATGTACTAGAGGCTGGTTGGTGATTGCACTTGGATGATGCGACTTGGCTATCTGAACTGGTAGTCGTTCGAAGGTTTGAACGATAACATCGATAGATCCAACGTATTATTATCTAGTTCTTCTGGTTTTTTCTTCATATATTTATTTAAAACGAAATAATATAAAATACAAATTACAAAAATACAAATAAAAACATATATATGTTTATAGGTTTATAAGTTTGGGACAAAGGCAGAGGCTCAGTATATAACCTATATATATATAAATAAATAATTCTATAGAGCATCTCATAGCGAGAAAGATAAAGTCATGTTTAGTATATTTTTAAATAATGTTCTTGATTTTTACGAACTCGAAATTAACTTCGATTTTTCTTTATTCCGAAAATATGTATTCTGTTGTATTTGTATTTTTTTATTATGTTCACATATTTAAATATATTTCTATGCATATTTTTCTGTATATATATTCTAAGTGATCCTATTTTAATTGTTTCATTGAAACCTCTGTAACTTTTCTTCGAGAAGTTACTCATGCAACTGTTCTCTTTTGACGTTGTTGGCGATCACATCACTCAGCAGCTGACAATACTTAATCATATACCGATCATCTCGCTTGTAAGGCATCTCCAGGAAATATCGGGATGACTCGTTGGCGTCATCACACTCTATCTCTAAATTACTCGTCAATATTATAATCCTACCAAAAAATATTGTCATCGTATTTTTTTTAAATTATTAACATTATTATTATTATTAGTTATTATTGAGGGGTTATGTAACAGTGTTTTTTTGTTTTGTTTATGATTATATGTTGTTTTGATGTTTTCACTGTTTAAATACCTTGTAGTAATATCATCAAGATAAGCAGGATGTTTCTTAGCTTCGTTGTCAATAATTTTGCAATCCTCCAAATATCTCCGATTGGCGAACGGGATGTAGACTGAGATGTGGAGTTTATCTAATAGTTTATCGGCGATATGCTTTGGCTACTTTGTATACAGGTATAGTAGAACGTTGGGGATCTGGCTTAAATTGCGCACGAATGTTTCGCAATGAGGACGCTTCCGGTAGTAGTAGCCATATTATTTCCAGAATTGTAGTTTTTAGAATAGTGATTTGCTGGTGGGGACATCGAGTTTAACGAATCCAGGCAAAGGGGTCTGGGAGTACTCGATCAGTATATTGGTAAAACACAGGGAGATGATGACTTTGTTGGGGTCTGCTGTCCTCCTTTCGATAAACATGGTTTCCTGGTCATCGTCAACATAATTGAGGACGAGTCCTTTCCGCGGTAAGATGTGGGTGATTAGTTTGAGGATGTTAGACACGAGTCCAAAGGCAATATCGACGTATCGGTTGATAATCTGGTTGCTCCAGAGCTTAAATTCATCCATTCTGATTTTTTTTTTTTTTTAATAATTTGTGTATGTTAAGTCAAATATTATATCTATATCTTAATTATACAAAACTTCTTGTCGGAAATTACTTTAAGTATTTTTGACAGATATAGTCAAGACACAATGAGTAGAGCAATAAATATTTGAATAGTTTTTTTTTTAAACAAAACAGTATTGTTTTTTTAATAAAATCATAGAAAACACTAACTAATTATAACGAAAATAATGGGGATCAAGGTTAGCCAAAATTTGTTACAACAGACAATCCAATTTTTTAAAAATATATAAGTATCAACTTACACTATTTTTTTTTACAAATATTATCTAATAGCTGTGTTGTGTTTAACCTCTAAGAGGAAAACTAATACTAAATTAGACAAACATGAAAACTAAGATTGGCAAATAATCATCGAATGTGCTGTGTTGTTCAATAATTTTCAAATCTAAAAATAAAATAAAATATTTCGTTAAAAAAAAAAATTATTTTTACAATTAATTCATCTTATAAAAAAATTAATTTATTTATTTAAAAAAATAGACAGATCTATAACTTGAATATCACGTGCCTATGGTTATTATAATATAGATATATTTTTGAAAAAATATCGAAATAACTCTATGTATTATATAATATACATGTATAAATTATACATAAATGTCGAAAATTTTAAAAAATTAAATACTCCCAAAAATACTCTTGTATTTTATTTTTATTAAATATTTTGTTTAATTATCATCATAAAAATAAGGAAAAACAAGACTGGGCTGTTTTATTTTTCCTTTTTTTTAATTTATGCAGATACTCACATTGAATATAGACGAGCTTTCTTGAACTTCCAATCTACTTTGTCAAAATTATCTTATTCCATTTCCTGAAATACTTTCAATCTCCTACAGGTACATAAACAAGATAGATAAAAATACAATACATTTCCATTAATCATATTGTAATTGTAGCAATATATAAATATATTTCATATAAATAATAGTTTACCTTGGCAGAATATTTTCTGAAAGAATATTATCAGTCAACGAGTCTAGAAGCTTGCCATAATCCTTATTTTTGTTACCACTCGACATTGTGTTCCGAATTTCTGATTCCATTGTTTTTAGTTTACCCTCAGCTGCTCCGGTTGTTACTGGTGCTGCCAGAGAATCCGCAATCAGTAGAACATTCAGATCGGTTGTTTTAGATTTTTTGATCCTATGCAAGAATTGGCAACGGTCACCATATTTGCACACCCCACTGACTTCGAAATTGACACAAGGTTTGGTCTTATAGTTGTGGGAGATATGAATCTTGTCACGCATCTCGACATTCCCATGAGCAAATGCACACTAATTTTTTATTTTAAAAATCAAAAAGGTGAGAAGAACTTTAGACATAGATTTAGTACCGTGATCCCAAAAGGACACATTCCTGTTGATACCCAATATCTACATTTCTATAAAATAATAAGTAACAGTTAAGCATATATAAAAAAATCAATAAGAAATAAATATAATATTAGAAATAAAAAAAAAAATATATATTTTTGTTTTAGTTTCTTATGAAAGAATAATATAAAAAATAAAAATACTATTATTTAAATAATGAAAATAGTACCTCTGTTTTATACTTAACAGTAAAATCAGAAGACAAAACCTATTGTGAACATTTGCGGATTGTTCGATGGGTGGTACTCGTTTCTTATTCGAATATGGGCTTAATCAATCTATAATATTGTTACATATTTTCGTACAATTGTTCAGTATAGTTCTTTTCAATCCATCATTTGAAAATAAAAAAAAACAATGGATTACGGGGTATTATTAATAATAATAAAAAAAACATCTTTATTTTTTTGAAAGTAAAATGAGAAAATAGGGAGATATCTATTATAATAATAAGGTATGATGTACCTTTACAGTTAACGTTCCGGGGATGTTTAGCTCATATATTTGATTTGGATGGTCTGCTGAGATGATGCAGATTAAGGGTTTTTAATAGCCTTATGATTTTTGATGTGTTTTTATAATACTCAGTTTTTTTTATATATATTTTACATTAAAGTATTATAAGTTATTATTTAACAAAGGTATTTATTAGATGAGAAAAAAAGGGGGGCCCTAAATATATATATACATATTTTTATTATTAGTGTTTGTAATTCCCTTATTTAAAATTTAATCTATCCACATATTTAAGGGGCTTCATTTTAATTTAATTTAATGAATTCATCCAAAGAATAAAATAAAAAAATAGTTATATTTATATAACTATTGTTTTTATTATCTGTCTTATTAAATTTTTTACTGTTAATTCTTACTGTTGTTATGTTTAGAGTTTTCAAGTGTTTCCCAGCCAATCAAAATTGTGGATTTGTTTTAATACTTTTCCTTTAAAAATAAAAATTATAAATAACATAATTTTAATTATTTTCTATTCAAATATATTTACTACTATATAGTGGTCCTTTTAACTTTGAAGCATGTATGATTTTTACAAAAATACAATACAATAGCTAAAGAAGTAACAAGAGTTATTGAAAAATTATTGGGAATAATAGTGTTTTTTAGATCTATTCTGAAATACATTTTGCGTTTTGTGATTATTGATTGTGTGTTGCATTTTTTTATTGAAGCAATAATTTAATATAACTTCAGGACTCATTGATTTCTACGTTATTATTGTTATTTGTCGATTATACTTTTGTTATTGCAGACGAATATACATTCTCCGCATTTTTATTAATTTTGAATCACAACCTATATATATACATATGATATGGAAGATCATATCTTATTATTTCTATTTATGTTTTTTCCTTTTTATTGATATTTCTGTTATTATTGCTTAGCATTGTTATTTTTATTTTTTATTGTTATTATTATTATTTTTTCTCTCTCTTTGTTCATACACTTATTTTTCTGTAGTTGCTAACTATCAACAAATTGTTCAAGTTAGGGTTTAGTAATTAATCAATATTTGATGCTTTTCTTTTCTTGTTTTCCCACCTAAACATAAATAATACTATATATTTTTATTCATAATTTATCATTAATAAAAGAGTATTTTTTATATTAATTTTTATTTGATATCATAATGCTTATTATAACATCAATTACCGAAAAAAGACAAGACATTAACATATTGCGAAAAAAAGAGTGATTTTTGAAGAAAATAAACCTAAACTTCTATTTTTCAAAAAATATCGATATGAAAGTGTTGAAATATTAACTTTTATAGTGTTGTTTACAAACAATTAACTGGTTATACCAAAGAAAAAAGAAGCAAATCGAATGTTGAAGAAAAGTTAAATAGCGAGTATTTCAAAAAATTGTATTGTACCTGAGATGACTGATTCAGCCCTCCCGGTCTAACATCAAGTGATTCGAGACTCATGCCATAGAGATGGTTATCCATTTTCCCGGATTTTTTCTCATTCGAGGACACTTTGAGGACCTTTAGTTCTTCAAATTAATCGCTAGTTGAAATTAAGATTTTTTTGGTTCATTTATAATTTTTATATAAATTTTCCTATAAATCTATAATGATAAATTATAAAAATAATATAAAATTTACTTTTAATATGAATGAGATGGTTTTATAGTGCATATTATGATAAGTTGATAGCATATCTTTTTTTCCTAGCAAAAATGTATTTATTGTTTTTTTATGATAAACACCTATTAAATAAACACTCCACTAATTATGTTTTCATTCTTTACTTTTTTGAACCTTGTTTTTGTCAATACTTTACTCTTCTTCAGAAGGACCAAACACTCGAACATTATAAGTTTATTTTTTTATTTTTCTTATTCAATTTCTTTTTTAATGTATTTTGGTGATTTTAGGTAAAGTAAACTCTCTTATAATTTTTTCTTTATCTTTTTCTCTATATATTTCTTAATTTCGTCGAATTCGATTCATTCAGCATTTATGTGAAGCTGGTATCGCTCACATTTGATGCCTCTTTATTTAGTATTATTTAGAATTATTTAGTATTATTTTTTAAGTAAATAAATACTCGTCATTAATACATTAAATTCTTCGTTTGATTATAGGCTTATCACTTGATAAAACTATATTTTAAAATATCTATCTATAAAGATATGTCACCGAGTTTCTTTCATTTTGAATCCACAGACATATTTAAAAAACCATAAATTCAATGGTTGTGTTTAATAAATAGTTAAATAAATAAGAAACAACAAGGTTATATATACAATTGATTTATGCATTCTTAAAATAGTATAGATAAACAATATTGTATTGAATATGTAATTTATCTATCAGATAATGAAGGAAGTAATTTTTAAAAAAAGTATCGTTCTGTTGTAAAAACCAATAATTGTTTAGAGCATTAGTTTACATGTTTCTTTACTAAATTGACAAGTATACCATTTTTTTTACTGATAAATTTGTTTGTTCATAACTATCAACCTTCCCAAACGAAGAGCCAATGCCATGAAACACTATGATTTAATATCCTCGATCGAAACCCATATTTTAAACTAATGCTTATCAAGATTTTTACAATCATGTGAGTCTCAAATATAATAGAGTTTGGATTTATATAACTCTATATTATAAATCGAAATAAAAACAAAAACAAAATATTTACAAAGACTATTTTATTATTCTTATTATTATGAATTAAAAACAAATCAAACGATCACATAAACGTAAAATAAAAG
Organism: Halesus radiatus; assembly: GCA_022606495.2. Lineage (NCBI taxonomy): Eukaryota > Metazoa > Arthropoda > Insecta > Trichoptera > Limnephilidae > Halesus > Halesus radiatus. Next base: position 52,203 of record JAHDVE020002709.1, read on the forward strand.
TAATCATAAAAAATTACAATGTTTATCCACTTCCATTCACTGAATTGGTTGTATTTCCAATGATTTTAATCTTGCCTATTCTTCTTCTCTCTTCTTCTTTACAGCTTATTCTGACAGTTTTTTGAAATGTTACGCGGAATCAAAGTTCTGTAAAAATATATTGTTTATATATACATTATTGGTGATGTTATTGCGGTGAGATTAATTACCTTATCGACGACTTTAGCATTGGGATTGAGACATCTTTTTTTCGGTTTTAATTTGGCTGCTTTATCGGCTTGGAGTTTTATCATTTCATCCTCTGTATATTCTGACATGAGTTGTTGGTACTTTTGTATTTTCGGCCCTTTTTCAAATGATGTTATTTATTCTTTTATTTGTGTTAAATAAAATAATAATAATAATCAAATGAAGTCCTGCTTATAAACCAAATATTTTTTAAAAATAAATACGCATATATATTTAAAAATTGAGTGAATTCTTGCCATTAAAATTTTAATCTGATGCCACATAAATTATACATACCCCCATTAATTAGTCATGGCAAATCAATAAAAAAAATATTAAATATTGAATATAATATTTATTAATTGAATAATTTTTAAAAAAATACAATTAATATTGTAGATAGTTATATAAGAAATAACACTAATATTTTTTTAGAATTCTCATGGTTATGTATGTATATTTATAAAAAAACTATACCTGAGTGTGGTATCCTTCCAATAGCAACGAAATTTTATCATAAGAGAGGAAACACAATGTTTTAGGTACATTTCAATAATTATGCCCTAAAAAAACAAGAATTTCTCTTCGAAAAATTTGATGGAATGGTTTCCACTTTGCTTACAAAAATACTGATTATCTAGTGATGATTTTATAATATCTAAGTTTTCAATTTACGAAAATATGATGTGAGTATAGTTAAACCTAGCAAAAACATCACTTGCCCACATGTGATAGACTTATAGCTGATCAATCGAGCCAATAAGCATCTTTAGAGTTCCATCTCTCCTATTGAATCAGGTTACCTACCATTTGGAATTTGGATGGCTTCCAAATGTTTTATTATTATCTCAAATAATAAACACTTTTTAAATGTTTTTGTTAGTATGGTTATCTCATGTATTTATTAAATGTTTAGTTATTCAATTGTCAAGATTGATTTTATTCTTTCAACAAGTAGATATTTTCTTGATGTTATATGTGTATATCTATAAAAAGGTATATGTTGAATTTCGATTAATTTATACAATCCTTGCCTATCATAATGCTGGAAATTCTTCATGGTCGTGGATATTGAAGCTTTTCTTCTTTTACGTTGTCTCGGCCGCACTTGTTGAAGTTTCGCTTTCAGACACCGCCACCGGAGTTTATTCGACCTTCACCGCCTTTTTGTCCTCGACAATGGGCTATTTGGAATCCTGTTTTGGCTCTTCAACTTGGCTTCCCTCTTGGTGGTCGTGCACAATGGCCTGGATTTTAGAAAACTTGACGAATTTGTCAATCGATTTAAATGCAACCCTCGTTTCGGCGTTGATTGATTTATGGTAAGCCTACTTGTCCATGTTATAACTCGAAACAGGGCCGATTATTTGTTTCCCCTATTTATAATACCAGACCAGTGCATCCTTGTCGAAACCCTCCTCGTCATTCAAAGTGAAGAAGATTGCGCAAGGGCCTTTCTTATATACCTTCTTCTTGTGGTGTGCTGCTTCCAGCTAGGACAGTGGTTATCCTATTCTATTGTCGCCTAGCTCCCCCATTGACTGAATACATCAACCGACAATCGTTATACATTTTATCCCATTTATGGGAGGAATTGGGTTGGGGAGGCGTACATATACGGGTTGGGTGGCATCATTAGCAGTATTTTAAAAGGACCTCCATATTTTGGGTCTATTATCTATTATTTCTCTTTCTATTTATTTTTCCCTTTTTTATTTTATTTTTGGTCATTATTTACAACATTTTATATTGCTCTTTTTATTTTAATGTTATTGTTATCATTATTTCTCTTTTTTTGTTATTTTTCTTATTTCATAGTTGTTGTTAACGATCAAGAAATCGTTAAGCTTGGATTGACTAATGAAACCGTTTTTTAATGAATTATTCTTTTTTCTTTCAAAAAATTAATATAAACCTTCCCAAACGAACAGCTGATGTCACAAAACTCTGTCGTCTAATATCCCCATTTTAATAACAAATTTTTAAACTAATGTTTGTTAATATTTTTTTAAATCTGTGATATTGCGTAATTTAGAGCTTTAGATTTTATAATAACTCTATAATTTTTAAATAGAAAACAATAGAAGGAAAAAATATTATATGTTTACAAAAAATTATGTCATTATTATTGATGTTAAGAATTTAAAAAATTTTAAAACGATCACATAGACGCAAATAAACAGTTATAAAAAATGTTAATGTTTGCGTTTGCCTCCCTTTTTCACTGAGGTTATGATATTTTCAATAGTTTCCTTTCTTTTTAAAATATTAATCGGCGCCAAACAAGTACTATAAAAAAAAAAAAAAATATTTTAATATAAATTATTGTTAATGCCATGGCGATATGGTGATGGGATTGGATACCTCTTTGAAAATTGTGGGTGGGATGAGTTTCTTCTTTCTTAATTTGGCTAACCTGGCTACTTTTTCAAATTATATTTGAATCATTTCTTCCTCTGTTAAGTTTTGCATGAATGGTGGGTGCATTTGGCTTTCGTATTTTTTCAAATGATTGCTATTTATCCTTTTATTAGTGTCAAATGAAATAATAAACTAAATCCAGCTTATAAACAATTTTTTTTGTAAATCAATATGGTATTAAAAAAAACATAATGTAGTTAGTCATGGAAAACCATCGAATTCGTTTTAGTTATCAATAAAAAATATTAAATAATGCTTTTCAGTTGAACAATTTTTAAAAAATACAACTAATATTGTAAATAATCCAGTAAAATATAAGAGATATTAATTTATGGTGTTTTCATTATAATATCTATATATAACATGAAAGAATATGGCGTGAGAGATGAGAGCGGCTGCCAGTCGAGTGGGAGACTTAAGGTTTCACCCCAAAGCATTCGTACATAAGGACCCTGACAGATATAAAAATAGGCGAAAAAGCCGCGAGTGCCTCGGAAGGAACACACATCAATCAAAGGGGTTTAAAAACATCCCTTGCTCACACGTGATAGACTTATAGCTGGTCAATCGAGCCGATAATCATCTTTAGAGTTCCATCTCTCCTATTGAATCAGGTTACCTATCAAAAAGAATTTGGATAGGTTCCAAATGTTTTTATTATCAACTCAAATAAGAAGCATTTTAAATGTTTTTGTTAGTATGGTTATCTCATGTATTTGTTATACTTAAGTAAATGTTTAGTTATTGACTATTGTCAAGATTGAATTGAATTTATTCTTTCAACAAGTAGATATTTTCTTGATGTTATATGTGTATATCTATAAAAAGGTATATGTTGAATTTCGATTAATTTATACAATCCTTGCCTATCATAATGCTGGAAATTCTTCATGGTCGTGGATATTGAAGCTTTTCTTCTTTTACGTTGTCTCGGCCGCACTTGTTGAAGTTTCGCTTTCAGACACCGCCACCGGAGTTTATTCGACCTTCACCGCCTTTTTGTCCTCGACAATGGGCTATTTGGAATCCTGTTTTGGCTCTTCAACTTGGCTTCCCTCTTGGTGGTCGTGCACAATGGCCTGGATTTTAGAAAACTTGACGAATTTGTCAATCGATTTAAATGCGACCCTCGTTTCGGCGTTGATTGATTTATGGTAAGCCTACTTGTCCATGTTATAACTCGAAACAGGGCCGATTATTTGTTTCCCCTATTTATAATACCAGACCAGTGCATCCTTGTCGAAACCCTCCTCGTCATTCAAAGTGAAGAAGATTGCGCAAGGGCCTTTCTTATATACCTTCTTCTTGTGGTGTGCCTCTTCACTTTATTGATGTTGGAGAGGGGGAGAGGACGGATGTGGGTTTTGTTGTTGTTGTTGAGGCTGGGATTGTTGTTGCTGCTGCTTTTTTTCTTCCTGGCTCCTCGTAATCGCAGTAGTATTGTCCTTCTGGTGGTGCTGGTTTTCATGTTTGTGTGGATATTTTGGGTTAACATATTATTTGGGCTTTTTCTTCTCGTAATGGGGCTTGGCCTGAACGATGCATTCATTAGCATCGAACTTGGCATCGTTGAGGTTTTCGGGCTGTAGTGGGGACTAAAGAAGGATAGCCTTGAGATCCTCAAGTTTGGATAGAAACTTGAGAGTCTCCAGCTTTACAGGCTCGTAGATGGACAGCATCGACATTTTTCCTTTATTAGCCATAATTAAAATGTTTCTTGAGTTAAAAATATATATATATATATATAAAATAATATCAATTAATAATTCGCCTGAATCTATAATATAACCATAAAACTTCATAACTATTGACTCATTTTAATTCCAGATTCTCAATTTAATAAAAGAATTAAACACCCCTCCCTTTCTTATATAAATTTTAATATCGAGTTAATCTTGCAAGTTATCTAGATTGTTTATATCATAAGTTTAAGATTTCTTTTTAGTTCCTAATCACAAGTTTGAAAGGATGCATCGTGAGAATTTCCTTGCAAATAACAAAAGCAAAAACAAAAACTAAAAAAAAAAAGTATACATTGAGTATAAAATGATAAAATTTGGAGTTTGAAAGATTGTTTAAATATTAAAACTTTTTGATGGTTATAATTCTTTAAACACTAGAGTTCATTTCTTCAAGTTAAGTTTTTTGTTTTTTTAGTTTTTTAGTAAAATTTATAAGGAGCTTTATTGAAGGATTCAATCCAATATAAATTTAATAATTTTGTTACTAAGTTCAGATAGCAGGGTAAGGGATATATATATTTGAATAAATGTGAATAATACAAAAAAAACTTAACTTTAATATACATATATATATAGTTTGATATATATATATATATGTATTAATTAGTTCACTTTCTCTGACCATCCTTCTCTTCCTTGGGATAATAACTACTGTTTCCAGGAACGATGCAGCAGTCTACTCTTTTTATCTCTGACTCACTCTGGATGTACGTGCTCTCACCCATTTTATCAATAAAATTCTTCTTGAAACTCAATATCTTGGTTATCTTATTGCTTCCTCCCTTACTCGAACCATCGCTATTCAGCTAGATTTTCCGACTCGAACTGTCTCCGCTCGTATTATATAGAGTGTTTGGGCTGTCAGCGCTTCTGCCAGCCAATCCTGTGCTTTATTGCTGGCTGTTGTAATGATGGTGATAATTTGGAGGGATGGGCAGGAAATAACTATTCGTCATTGACTTCTCTGATCTTTTCATGTTATTATTAGAGTTTTTTCGGTTTCGATCATGGTCACTTTATCCCCGAGTTTCTTGCTCGTCAGCAGTATATTTTCTGGTGACGCTGCTGTTTGGAGGCATGAAATCGTTGGAAATAGGCTCTCGAGTTTTAACAAATTTGATATATTTTTTATAGTGCTCCATTGTTCCTGACCGAGAGGGAGGTGGAGGCATTTCATTTCGCTACTGATTCACGGCCTCAGTATTCCTTTAGTAACTTATATAGTCTTCTCCTGAGGGTTTCCGATGCTTCTTTGCTTCATGACCGAATTGGGCCTCACTGTCTTTCGCTTCTTCATAAGGTTTGATATTCTGACTGATGAGCTTCAGTTTAGAGACACTGATCTTTTTGCTGCTGGAACGCTACTGTTTACGGTCTGGAGAACCATTTGTTGGGTCCTATTTTTTTTCCTCTGCTTGCATTCTATCTGAGTTGCTATTAATGTTCGGAGGAGGGGTAGATGATGTGTGAGCGGTAATCTTCAGAAATCTCCCTGCTTCGAATCGGGGAAGTTCTGTCGCCCGATACTGCTTCTGCCTTTTATGACTGTTCGTTTTGGTTGTTGAAGAGTTGTTATCCTTTGAATACCCCATTCCTGAAGGTTAAGTCTTAAATACTTACTATGAGCTTATAGGGAGCGATGAATGGTAATCCCCAATAGTGTTATTATCATAATAGTCATTAAACAGATTGATGCTGGGACTACTGGCGAGGAACCCAAGATATTGTGGCCCTTTGTCTTTGTTCGACTGTTCTGATGGACTTGTAAGTATTTTCTGAGTCTTTCCGCCGTTTTCGCTGGCCCGACCACCAATTGTACTGATATTTTTTACTGATGTTTTCTCAGATATCCTCTATTTCTAGTTTGTGTTGTTCATGAAGGTTTTAGTATTATAATTCTGGAAAAAGCTACTCCCATTGCTAGATCGAGCCCCGTCTTTCGAGACAGGAATTGAAGTTGGGGTCTCTTTGTTAAGATGATAGAGCAAAAATTATAAAATTTTGGCCACTATATACTTGGGCCTGAACTCGTGATGCTCGCTGTAGATATACTAAATGACTTTTGGGGCGGTGTACAAGGAGTAGATTTCTTCACCGTGCTCGGAACTAACCAATTTATCCTGTTTGCTGGTGATGAGCATTCCGGGAGCCTTGATGAGATGGATTTTGTCTTTGACCTTGATGTCAGTGATGCTCACGCCTGTCTTCTATTTGATATGTTTCTAAAGGATCGACACTAATGGAGAGAATACAAAAGACGGCAACCCTGTCTTGTTGGTTGCCAGTTACTAGATAAGCTTCTAGAGACTGCAAAATGGAGAGTCGTAGATGCAGGCAGTGATTGGATAAAGGTTTTTGCTCGCATATAATAAACCTAATATGTTAAGAATTATAGAAAGTTGTTTTAAAAAATAAAATAAATACTTGTAACTGCTCCCATAGACCTGCCCCATAGCAATAATTTTCCGAGTCCATCCGGATTATTGTCAACCAAGAACTACACCACGCACTGGAGATCCTCGGACTCAAGCATTCCTAAAGTGATATATTCTCCATCACTAAGCCCTGACCCCGAACAGTCAAATAATACGACATTGATCTAGTGCTCCAACAGCAAGCGAGTGTATGTCAGTCCTTCTCCTCTCGAGCCATTATTAGCATGAACATAGATGAGAGTTGGTAGCGGCTTGTTTTTGAGGTTCTGTATTATGAAATGACTCATGTGTATTTTCTTGGACCGCTTGTTTGTTATAATATGGTCTTGGCGTTAAATGTTCAGTGTCATCGGCTCGGAGTCTTGAGAGGTGGGCATGAAGTTATTGTTGTTGTAGTTGACGGGTGACAACTGTTTGTTCGAAGCAGGGTTGCCAGTGAGGAAGGGGGTGGAGCTGTTGCTTCCAGCATTCGGAGGAGAGTTTACTACGTGAAAGTTATTATTATTATTATTGTGCTGAACATTGAAATTGGAGTTATTGTTTTCAGCAGGAGAGAGCTTGGATAAGAGTGTGAAAAACCTAGGACCTTTATAAAAATAATTATACCATTCTACACCTGAGTTTGAAAGTACCTAATTTGGATAGTTTGTAGATGTCGCGGTGTGGTCGAATCACACAGTTTATGATTTGGTCAAAAAAATTCATTTAAAAGAAAAAAGAATAGAGATATATTTTTTTATAAAATAGAAAAAATATAATATCTTTATCTACATTTTTTAATTAATATTTTTTGTGTATATAGTTTTATAGTTTTATTAAATGTACTTCCCAGTCAGGAATAGATAATTAATTTATGATTATATATATTTCAGTGCATAGATCCTTTCGATTTGCTGGTTCTCTGTTGGTAATAGATTAGATACTAGTCATTTAAATATTGTTTTATTTATGTTTAAAATGACATTCTATCTTCTTCGAAAAAATGAATATTTTAATAAGTTGGTTTACTTTCTATAATTCTCAGATGATTTAAGAATTATTTAAAAAAAAAGTAAAATCTAAATTATATTTCCCCATTTTCTTTTCAATTTTTTAAAAAATTCATTTTTCTTTCCCCCGTTATATATAGTAGATGAAATGATGGAATAAACCAATATTTAATTCATAAGAAATGAATGTGGGACGTAAACACAGATTTCCGCAAAAGAGAAATACACCAAAAGTGTAGAAAATGGAACGGAGGTCAAGTTCTATTTCGAGAGACTCCTCAACTTCGACTACTCCCTCATGATGTTTTCGTCCCTCAACATCGTTCTCTCCATCCTCTACTCCGATGCAGACTATATGCACCATTAGGAAACCAGTCTTCTCATGCTCTACATCAATTTCGCATTGCTTATTGCAGAAAGTAATAAATACATTTATTTTGATATTTTTCTTGTACTTTTATATGACTTTTTATGTAAATTTATTTTATTATAACATAGTTTTCGCTACTTACTTAAGATATAAGGCACAAGTGAGTCTCGAGATTTCCCAGATGGAGCTGTGCAAATACGAAACTGTTGCATCCTCGGGGAAGATCAGGATGATGCTCCTCGAAATGGGGATTCTGCTCTTCCAGCCATACCCGTTCCTAAACAACGTGGTGATCCGTACTGAAGACCTATACAACGCATTCGAATTCAACTTCAAAATCAACTACATCCTCGTGCTCTTGGGCTTCCTGAGACTCTTCATCGTTTTGAGGGTTTTCCTCCTCCGCACAGAGTACATGAGCCCAAGGGCGAGTCGCAACTGCAGGATGTACGGTTGCAAATCTAACTATCTTTTCGCCATAAAATGCCTCTTCAAAGACACCCCGATGGCTCTTATGGGAGTAGTCTTCTTCGTGAGCATCATTGTTTTTGCTCTGGGACTTCGCATTGCGGAACGCAACCTCAACTTCGAGTACTATGCCTATTTTCAAGAAGAAAACCCCCAGGATCTCGACAACTTCGAAAACGCCATCTGGCTTACCATAATCACTATGACCACTGTAGGCTACGGCGATTTCTATCCGCGCACTCTCATAGGAAGAGCAATCGATGTGCTGCTAGTAATTTGGGGTATATTCATAGTATCTTTGATGGTGGTTGTGTTAACCAATGCTCTGGACATGGATCCCAGCGAGGAGAGGGCCTTGATAGTTTTAAACCGACTCTAGATAAAAAACCTGGTCAAACAAAAAGCAGCCAACCTCATGAGCGCAAATTTTCGCAAATATCAGATTGTTAAAAAAATCGCTAATGACCCTTCGTAGGCTGAAGCTTGGAAAAAGGATATGAGATAAGCCAAACTGAAGGTGACTAATTGTAGCAAAGAGTTCCAGGAAGCAAACAAAAGCCTACGGTCGATGTATTAGTTGGACAACGTGTACGAGGAGATGACGAGGCAGTTCGAATTCATTAATGACGAGATCGGCTTCCTCACAGATAACCAGGTAGAAACGATAAGTTGTTTGAAGACCTTTTTGGAGAAGAGAAAAAAGAATAAAAGAACACATTTTACGAATATGCATTTAGGAAAATAAAATATTTAATGAAGTCTAGAATTAAAACAAAAACCAAATATTGTTTTGTAGCTATATAATTATTAATAAAAAAGAGACTGAGGATTATTTTCGTATCAATCATTTTTGAAATAGCGAAAGGAACAAAAACAATAATAAAAAAAAAGAGAATAATTTAGCATGTCGATGGAAAGAGAGCAATAAATTATTCAAAGATAGTACGAAGCATTGAAGTGTTCGGCTTAAAAACCCCCAGTGTTCTTGGTGTCCTGGTAACTTCTCATGGAGTGGTTGGCGTAAATGTTATTCTCCAAGAAGGTGTAAACTCTTCTCTTAAAATCTGATGGAAGTTCCGTCTTGCTATCCTCGATGATCAGTTCCAGAAGATTTTTCAAATCCATATTTTCTCCATCTTTTGCATTGGCAGTACCCTGGTTGCCCTTGAGGGATATGGTGTTTTTGCGTCCTTATTGAAGGATGGCAAAGTATTCATCGATGTACTATTTGATTCGCGATTGGACTTCCTGGAGTTTGGTCTTCTTCGAGGTTGGAGCCAGACTGAGATATTGCTTCTTGATTTCAGAGATGGGGCTGATGGAGGCCTTGATGCCAATATTATTATGGTAAGCGAGATGGAGGGGTTCGCACTTGGGGCAGATAGGCTCCAAGCACTCTTTCTTCGTGCATATTTTGCTCAGGTTCATTTCAGGATGAGTAGGACATGGATCAAATCTATCATATATGGTAAAAATAAAAATAATGATGATGAAGATAACAATATTAGGTCTGACTATATTCGAATTTTACTTTTAAGACTGGCAACAGAACATAATTTTAATTGTTCGAATCTTTATTTTTTTATTTAATTCTTCGATCTCTGTGTTTTTTTTTTCGATTTGATGAATAGATTTAATAACTTAATGTTTATTATGTTTGGTTTTTTTTACTTTGTTTCTTATTTTGATTAAAAATAAAAAATCATGATAATGATAACGAACATAGCAAGCAAGCAAATTAAATATACAACAATATTATGTATTATATATATATAAAAATGAGAAAGGATCTATCAATAGTTTCGAAGCTTGGTAATTTTTTAATAAATTTTCTCTTGCATAAACCAACAAATTATATTATAAATTTTTTAGACTCCTTGCTATCGCATTTTAAGGTATTTTTAAATTAAAACTGGAAAAAAATTAAATCGATTATCTTATATATCCTATATATATACAACTAAATATATTAGAACCTATAAAAAATCAATATAAATATAATATATAGGTATTCGGGTTCAAATAAAAAAATGAAGAGTACTTCGATGACAGGAAGAATTACTTATAAAATCGTATTCTTAGGAGATCAGAGTACCGGAAAGACCAGTATAATCAACCGGTTCATTAATAACAAGTTTCACGAGAAATGCGATGTAAATCATAAGAAACATAGATCAGATAACATTCTACCCTCAATAATCCACATACATAAATTAATAAAAAATACTAATAAATAACCGAAAAACAATTCGAATAGCCAACTATAGGAATAGATTATCTAGGCAAAAATGTCACCCACAGAAACAAGTCCTACAGGCTACAGCTGTGGGATACTGCGGGGCAATAACGTTTTCGAAGTGTGATCCCGAGTTACTTGAAAGATGCCGTATGCAGCATCTATGTATTTGATCTGGCAAGTATAAGATTCTTTGGGTTCCAAAATATAATTTCCTGCTATTTTTTATAACCAATAGACCCTGATTCGATTGCTGGACTTGACAGCTGGATTAATCTGTTCAAAGAGAATAAAGGAACGCATACAATTAGTATTCTATGTGGAAACAAAAAAGATTTAGAATCGTAAATTTCTTAATTCTCTTTTTATTATTTTGTTTTACACAATTATTTCTTTATTGTTTATAAAATGTCAATAGTAATTTCGATATGTCCAAGATAAAGAGTTTGCAAATGAAGAATAGATTCTAATTTTTCCAAGTTTCGGCAGCCACTGGAGCCAATATCGACTAAATGTTTCTAAATTGCATCGACTTGATTAGCTAAATGACGAGCAACAAATCCAAAATTATGCAGTCCTCGACAATTGCCACAGAAAATGGGACGGACCTGCCTCCAGAGACGGTGGATCGACTCGGATCGAACAACCATAAGTTGGATAATACGCATAATACGACAGATACTGATATTAATCTGAATTCGAAGAAATTTTGTTGCTGACTAAAATTAAATAGAAGATATTTTTTTATCAATTGAAAAGAGATACAAATACAAATTGTGTGTGTGTTTTTTTTTTTTTTTAAATAGGTCGCTTATTGTTAAGGATAGAGTATTCGAATAAGCCTTCTAAAATTGAAATAAATAAATATTATAGACTTCTAATCTATATTTATTTCGATTATTAATTTCGAGTCTTTGCATTACTTAAAAATTATACCGTTTTTTGCTGAGATAGAAAAAACTCATATGAATGAATATACATTTTTTAATTTAAACGAGTTCATCAGTATAAAATAGATATACACTATTACCAATCCAAATAATTATAATATCTATCCATTTTTTATACATAATTATGATCAGTCTGAAACATATTGGAAAACTCATAGTGAAAGCCCCAGCCGTCAGTCGACCAGCATTCGGCTTCTCAGGAGGAGACCGTTGGAAAGAAAGAGAAGAAACAGCTGAAAATTTCTACATTTCACAAAAATAAAGTATTTTTTTTATCATCATCATTATACATTTAACAATCAATACTTGTTTTTCTTCGTTTTTACAAATAAACTTTAGAGGATCTTGTGAAAAAGTTATTAAAGAAAATCGAAGACGATCCTTACGTTCCCCAGGGGTCGACTGAGTAGTTCAATAGAAAGCTCAAATCCATTCTGCAAAGATACCGCATTGAAAATGAGTCACTCGAAGCTGAGCTGATCAACCTGCACAAAAATTCATGAAGCATTGTTAATTTGGAGGCGAATGCTATTCATTTGTATGGATGATATTTATCTGTGTAAAATCTTTATAAAATATAGAAATCTATAAAAAAAACCTTTGAAATTATATATAAAAAATATAGCTATTGGATATAAACAGTATCCATCATTGATGTATTGGTCATTAGAAACAGAAATGTAATATTTTTTATGGCATAGACAATATTTTAATTATCAAAATTAAACTAAACTTCAAATACAGATTAAATGTTGGCCCTTTAAGTATCTTCGAGACCCATATATAATATATATAAGGCAGTCATCTAAGTATTCTCAAAATGATAATCCACTATTTCAGCAAAACCGAGAGGCAGATTGGTGGACAGACAATAAGCAATATTCCTCTACACACACACGCTTTAGACTAGTTATTTATTAAACATAATGTTTTTTAGTTTTTATAATTGAATTTTTTTGGTTGTTTACTATTGATTATTTTCTGCTTTATCAAATAGTCTAAACTTGCACTTGTTTAATTGTGCACCCCATACCCAATATAATTATCCTATACAAAATTATCACCTTACATTAAAACAAATTTATTTAACACCTTGCATTTAATATTATTATTATGTATGCTGTATTATTATTGATATTATTAGATATTTAAAAATATATATATATATTCAATAAAATATTAAAAAATTCTCAATATTATGGGCAACACCTGTAAAAGTCTCGAGTGCTAATATACCCAATCTCCCACCTCGAACACAAAAAAACGGACTGCAATCCGCTAAAAGTAATCTGGGAGCTCAACAGATACGTCGTCGAAAAACACCGCGCAAATTAAATATAAATAAATTACTGACGATTATTAAGTTATCGAAAGTCCAATTGGGGTCGGAGCCTTTGGCAACGTTTATCGAGTCGTTCATAAAATCTCGGGAATCCAAAGAGCTGCCAAGAGGCTCAGTCGAAGGCTTGTATATGATAAAAAAGCCGAGTTAAAAGAGTTCGATATTTTACGGAGATTAGTAAAAAAATAAATAATAAAAAAAAACATGGCTTATATCAATCATTATACATAAATTGTATTGTTTTTTAAAATGCATCAATTTTTTTTTTTTAAAACATTTTTAAATCGTACGGTATCAGGAAAAACCAATTTTTTTTATGTTAAATATAATATTGTTCAGTTAAATAGTTTAAAATATTGTTCTTTCTGTAATTACATCGATTATCATTCTATTTCTATTTCTAAAAAAATAAACTTTGAGAAGTATACTTAATACCTATTGCTCATAGATAAATATAGTATCAAAAAATTATCTTTTTTTTTAATATTTGATCTTAAAAAACTATCTATATCTTTCCATATATACATAAAAATTTTTTTAGGATCATCCAAACATTATCAGAATATTCTAAATATATGAAACCACTCTCTGGATCTACATAGTTACTGAGTTATGTTCGGGAGGAGAACTCTTTTAAAGGATTGCCAAAAACAAACGGTTCTCTTAAAGCAACGCAGCTTCTATTATGGAGCAGGTGCTGTCTGCAATTAACTACTGCCACATCAATTAGATTATCCATCGAGATTTGAAACCAGAAAATATACTTTTTTCCAATTAGTCGGAAGATGCGTCTATCAAAATCATCGATTTCGGCGCCAGCAGACTCTCCAACAAGTAATAAAAGAATAAACATCGCATCGGAACGGTAAATCCTTCATCTTAATTTCAAAACCATCGTGACTCATTGTTGCATTTCTTTTTAAATATAAAAATAATTCTGCCTAACTTCTTTTAAAGTAATTTGAACAAAAATAAAAAATAATAATTAGTCGTATTATATAGCCCCAGAGGTATTAAAGAAGAATTACAACTATAAATGCGACATCTGGTCTTGCGGAGTTATTTTGTACATTTTGCTGGCCGGCGAGCCCCCCTTCAACGGCCGCACTGACAAATAAATTATGGCCAAAATCCAGAAAGGAGAGTTCGTATTCAAATAAAGGATTTGGAAATTCATCAGCGACGAAGCCAAAGATCTCATCAAGAGATTGCTTGAGCCCGATCCCTCTAAAAGATTTAACGCTTCAGAGGCTTTGGCCCATTCCTGGTTCCAGAACAACAGGCTGAGAGACCGGAAATAAAGTATTAAAGATCTGGGGGAGACCATCTAAAACATGTCCTTTTTCTATAAATCAAACCAGTTCCAGGAAAATGTGGTGAGCTACATTTCCAATTTCCTGATAGCCGAGAGCGAGCTGAAAAAAATATCCGAACAGTTCAAGCTGATAGACGTCAACAATGACGGAAAGATTAGCCGCAAATAGTTATTTGAAGCCTATGCAAAGGTGGGCAAAGATTAAGAAGCAAGAAATATTAATTAAATATTTTCTAATATCGATAAAAACAACTCAGGCTTCATTGATTACCATGGTACTCTCTACTTTATCACATTAATTAATATTCTGAATTATAGAATTCGTCGAGGCTTCCATGAAGCGCAATATCGCAACCTCTGAAAACCATCTTGACGAAACCTTTCGGATTATGGACATTGATGGAAATGGGAAGTTATCCAGAGAGGAGCTCACCCGTTTTCTCGGAGGAAATATTTCTGAAGACATTTACAATTTTTTACTGAGCCAAGTGATTGACAAAGAGGTATGAACAACATATTTTTTAAACAAACCTATAAAATAATAATTACCTCCTTTACTATTTTGATAAATTAAAATTATAGATAACAAAAGAAGAATTCAAGAGATTAATGAAAATGGCTGCAAAGAATCTATGAATAATAATGATATTAGTCTTAGTTTTTTTCTCAGACTTTTATTATTTAATCTATCTTAACTCTTTAGATTTAGACTAGAAAAAAATGAAAAATATTGTTTTTTTTAAATTTAGTAAAAAATAACAGTTTAATTATGTTTTTTTTGAAAAATATAGAGAAAATATATCAATAAGTTTGGTTGACATTCTAATTTTGATCAGGTTGAATTTTGTAATTTTCCAAGATTTTCTAACCCTTCAGCCAATTTTTGATACTCATTGAACTTTTTGAAGTTTAGCTCTCCTTTGATCTTCCCGAACTGGTTATAGAATTGCCTGTAGTTTTCGTTCCTGTTCTCGAGTGCCAACACATTATCTCTGAGGGACTAGTTCTCAGTCATTAGATGCTCGGCTACCTTTGTGAGTTCCTCCACTTTGGTGTTTGTCTTTTGTATTTCCTCGGTTAGTAGCTTGCTCTGTCTGTTTTTCTCCTTGAGCTTGTCAGTCCTGAGGATGATATCCTGCTCGTACTTGTTGCATTTGTTGATCAGCTCGGATATGGTGTCCTTGCTCTCCCTCGCTTCGTGCGATGCTTTATTGAGTTTGTCTGTGACTTTCTCGATCTACTTGATGAGGGATTCGTTTTCTTCTAATATTCTTCGTTTCTCGGAAGTGTATTTTTATGTCAGCTTCTCGAGTTCTGTCGTTAACATCTTGACCTCATGCTTCAATTTTTCATTCTATGTTTATTTTTCGTAATTTTGTGATGAAATAAATATATTAAGATATAAAATTTAATTTTCGGTACCACATCTATTTATTGTTGAAACCCCTGCTGGTACTCCTTCAGCTCATCAACCTTTTTCTGAGCTGCAGTCAACAATTTCTATTTCTTTTGAAAATCACTTCGCAATCTTTCAGCATCGGTTTGCACAGACTTTAATTCACCTAAACATCAAATAAACTATTTTAAACAGTTTTTTTTTTTTTTTTTTTAAATACGCTGCCTTTCTTGATCTGCTCTGATGTATTCGTCAAGTTTATCTTTTACCAAATCTCCAGCTTTCTTCACCTCATCTTCTAACCGCTTATTCTTCTTCTTCAAAGTTGCGACACTGTCTTTAGCACTTGCTAACTCCCTGCTGGTTGCTGCCAACTCTTGCGCCTGTCGTTCTTTCTCCTCATATATGCTCTTGACGGTCTCTCTCAAAATATTGATTTGCTCCGCCTTCTAATTATTCTTTTTGTCTGCTGTTGCGATTTGGTTCCTGAGCTAAACATTTTGTGCGTGTTCAGTCATCATCTCTTTGATGTCGTGCTCCATTTTTGCGATCATTTAGTTCTTTGATTTTATCTCGACGATGACTCGGTCGATTATGTGAGGGATGTTTTCGTAGCCTTATGTTTATTATTGGGTGGAAGTGAGATCCTCTTCGAGTTCATGGTTGACTCCGTTAATATAGTCTGAAATCAATTTAAATGTCACAAAAGAATGATAAGTTTTTTAAAAAAATAAATATTGGACTTAGTACTCGAGAGTATATTGAAGAAATCGAACATTTTCGAACGACCTGAATTATTCATGGCTATTTTTTATTATTGGCTGAGTTTTCTGGGATGTGTGTATGTATGATGGTTATTACACAATTATTTTTACTCAACGTTGTTTTTTTAAATTAAACATTAATATTTAAATTTAAGTTTGCCTTATATATTATTTACAATTTATTATTCATTAAAAAAAAAAAAAATATACATCTAAAAAATATTATTTCTAGTGTTTTATAAAAAAAAATACTGCAGTGTATACAAAGAATAGGTTTATAAAAAATACATATAATATAAAAGTAACCGATTACGATACCAATTACGATATAGATTATGGAGACAATTGTTAAAGCTACAACTGAACACTGCAAATACTGTTTCCAAGTTTTAGAAGCACATCTTGCGAAAAATCCGTTGCCACTTCTCCCTCCGAACATTCCCAATGTAGAAGCTCCATTGTTTGTGACTTGGCAAAAAAATAATGGTGACCTGAGAGGATGTATTGGGACGTTCTCTCCTTAAAGGTTATCCAATATACTCGCAAAATACACTCTTATTTCTGCACTCGAAGACGACCGATTCACCCCGATCTCCAAATCAGAATTACCAAAACTTACTGTTTCTGTATCTTTGCTTGTTAATTTCCAGAAAGGTAGACCTTTGATTTGTTAAAAAAATACATGTAAATGATCGAAATGTGGATTACATTATAGCATAAAATAGGTAAAAAAGCATATGACTGGTAGCTGGGAAAGCATGGCATAATCATATAATTCAAAAAGAACAGCAGATACTATGAAGCAACGTTCTTACCTGAAGTGGCAGCCGAATATAAATGGACACAGAAATAGACTCTAAGTTAACTCGTCGAGAAAACAGGGTATAATCGACCCTTGGAGACAGTGGAGGATTTGATAGAACTGACTACTTATGAGTCTTCAAAGGCACAATTGAGCTACGACGACTACCTTAAAAATAATAGCAAATGATACTAATATTTTTATGAGAAATTTGTTAGATTTACTTTTGTATTTGATCAAACATAATATATGAATATCTGAATATTTATAGACAAATAGATATACACCCAAATCAGGGGAATAGACAGATATACTTAGACACGTAGAGATTAAAAATATGATGGTTGTTCTATCGAAAAAATATATAAAGAACGTAATTCATAAAAATACGAAAAATTGTTATGGTCATGAAGTGGACTACTCCTCTCCTTGCTTGTAGAAATATAAATCTTTTTATAATCCGATACAAATCTCTTCAGTAACTGGATTATACTCAAAATGGTTAACTCTATCTTCAGAATTGAAAGACTCTAAGACTTTTGAAGACTACACTATTTATCCCTGCTTACTGCCTGAAACTTCTGATTTCCCATCAATAGCAAGGGCTGGACATTTGTAACGGACATTTTAGTTCTAAATTTAATAATAATAAAATCACATTAAAAATAAAATAAATAAAAATAAATACTGCAGCGATGTTAATTTAGTGAAAAGAATTGTCGTAGTGTCCCGTCACTATTTTTGTCCCCGAATCATTAGCCACGAGTTTAAATGTATCATTCAACTTTCCATTGACAAACAAATCACAGATTTCGGTGTTGATCGAAGGGTATATTGAAATAGATTTTGATGGAACGGTATTGTTTCGAAGATCCCATATCTGCAATTAAAAAAAAAAAATATAACCAGTTAATCATATAGAGAGATAGAGTCTAATGTACATGAATCGACAAGTAATCCCGAGTCACAACATTGTACTAGTTTAAAAATTCAAAGCTAGAAATTGGTTGAAGACATCTCCTGACTAATGAGTTCGAAGACGTTTTATTAACTTTGAGCACAATTTGAGGAATTGTAGAGTCTAAATATTATAAGTTTAAAAAATAGGTAAATAAATAAAAAGTTGATCTCAAATTGTTTACTTGTTGTTCTCATATCCAAATAGCAGAGTTCCCCGTTTTTAGTAGCATAGGCAATTCTATTATCATAAGGTTTGTGAAACTTTGCTTCATTTATGAAATCAAAAGACTTCCAATCTTATTCCTCATCCTGCTAGTATTCGTCATCACCATCGTCGTCCTGCTGTTCCCCTGCCTGCTTCTTATTTTCTAAGGAGAGAGAACTGATTGTTTGCAGTGGATTGAGAGGGACATGATGTTTTAGCTCATCATACTTGAAGACAATGTAAGGTGATTTCCTATTTTCCAGATTCCATTTATAAATGGTATCAGCATCGCAACTCAGCAAATACTCTTCGTTTTCGCTGATGGAGATGTTTTTGATGGTAGAGTCGTGTCGATCGTCTAGTTAATACCAATGGGAAATATTTTATATCATAAATCAACCAGTTAATGTCAGTTTCTGTTCATAAAGAAAAATGAGTAACAAAATAAAACATAAAACAATAAAAAAAAATATTGATAATAATAAATATTTATCCATATTATTTTAATACTTAAGTTTAGGTTGAAGAATGTTGTTAGATTTCTTTTCTGTTTTGGGGATAAATGCGTTTTCCTGGGAAGACAGTTGGTATTTGGGTCCCATGTTAACTTCCCATAGTTTGATAGATTTGCAACTGGTTGTGAATAGCGAATGGATTCTCGGAGTTTTTGGTTGAAGCCACTCGATATTTTTAACTTCGGGAGAAACATCATCCTTTATTTTCCAATCGTGAAATTATCGATGCGCTTGAAACTATAACTTTAAAATAAAAATAATAGAATTTAATATATATATATATTGACATTGGGAATATTGAAAAAAATGATAAATTGTTTTTTAAAAAAATCTATATATATGTAGATATATATATATTATCTAATAAATTACTAGTTTAAAATAATTAATAAAACGGTAAAAATAACAGCTGAATGAAAAATATCTATATTAAAAATATCAAACATTTTGAGAATTTTAAAGATGTTTAGTGCATCTAAATAAGATTGAGATTAAAATGAGAGAGAGAGAGTTGTTGAGGTTACTAAATAACAAAATACATTAATACATCTAGAAAGAGGTACATAAAAAAAATACAAAACATTTTATCTTTTTTTTTTTTATAGATAAATTAGTTATAATAACAAGTTTTTCCCATCCTCCAATTTTTTTTAAAACTAATGAATACTAATTAACAGAAGATATTATTAATTATAAATATGTATATATACACATATATACATTCCAATTTATAAATTAAGAATTTAGTCGAATATTGCTCCATCAAAATATATATATAAATAAATAAGAATTTCATTAAAAAAAAAAACAATAACGTTCATTAAAATTTTTGCAAAACTGGATAGTCCTTTCTTCAAAAATAAAAACAATTCCATTAATTTTTTTAATGAAGATGACTTAATTTTTATTTAGATGGAGGAAGTGTGGGAAAAATATTTTTATATTCAACGCTCTCTGTTTTTTTTAGTTATACAAAAAAATATTATGGTACACGCATCTCTATCTTAATAAATAATAGTAATTAACAAAAACAAACAAAGCCATATGTAGAAATATATATGTATATATTGCAAGAAATTTACTTGAACTGACTGAGGCAAAGAGTTACACGAAGGGACACTTTTGATAGTAACATGGCCCGAACGATCGCCAACAGCGAGTAGACTTCCGGACTTATTGTACTTTAGACAACTAATTCCGGTTTCGTTGAATTCATATTATTTGGAGATATTGCTTCTTAAATGGCTAGTCGACATTATTTTTTTAGTTATTTTTTTATTGTTATTATTATTATTAAAACCTATATTTAGTAGGTGTTGTTTATTGTGTTCTTTGTTAGTTCGAAATATTAATTTTTGACAATGCCTTTGTCGTTTTTTGGAAATCTATGGGGTCTAATATCAAGAAATCTGGAACTTCAATCTAATTTTGTAATTTTGATTTGATTTTTGGATGTTTCTGAAAGCTGAGCAAATAATTAAATGATAAACAATATAAAGATATATATTTTTATTTTTTAAATGATTATAAAAAAACAAATCGAGAATCGATCTATTTAAAATAACAAAAATCATATAATTATATTACGCATATACAGATATATATACATGAATACACAAAAAACATAAATACACAAATACATTGGAGAATATATAAATATATCTAATATCTAATATATTATATAC
>JAHDVE020002710.1:0-115804 GCA_022606495.2 Halesus radiatus
CAATAGGAACACAGCGCGGCGTTCCATAGGTGCGAATGCTGGATCACACTCAAGGAGCTAAAAAACCTATGGGATATTTCATACAACATAAATACGATTTCGAACGGTGCCGGAAAATACGTCAGCCAAAATTATTTCATTATTATTTAAGTGCGCCGCAATTAAACAATATTTTTTTCTTTTGTGTTTTTCCATTTCATTGTAAAAGTTTTTATTATTTTTAATTTTCAAACACTTTATTCACGATTTAATGACTTTTTAAAATTAAAAACCTTTATAGTTTTTTAATTTAAAAAAAGTCATTAGATGTTTTTCTTTATAAGTATGTAATTTTTTCAATCTGATTATCCGCCTTTTTAAATTATTTTTGTGGCAAAATAAATCCTGTTACAAAATGGACTTATGATTTTTCTCGTATTACTTAATACTTGTGGCTGTCTTAAAATTATTTTATTTTATTTTTATATCTAATACATAATCAATAATATTCGGTGAAAAAGAAAAGCTGCTCACAGAAAGCCGAAATTCTTTCATTTTGTAAATCGTTTTAATATTAAACTCAAAATGATTTATACCACGAACTTCCACTGGATACATTGTCGACGGCCATTTTATAGCCTATTTTGGATCCCTAGCTTTTCCGGAAGGAATAGATAGGTGCACCTGGCTGGCCTAAAATTCTGCCATGTTTATTGTAAGAAACTAAAAATGTATGAATAACCCCATATTGTTTTTTCAGACTGGAGAAAAGGTAGAATTAATCCTGATTGACGGTTCCCCATCGTACGTCACCACCCACACGGGAAACCACAAGGCCAAGAGGGTCAACACAACTCGGGACTCCAACGAGGCCGACGCTCTCAGCTATTTCGCCATGCTCTTCAAGGATGTCGACCAAGCTAGGGTAACTACCTACATATTTATTTTTAAAATTGAAGCTTCGCACACATTAGTGATCTATGTTACATTTTCATGTTTTGAGAAAATCAAATACTGTTTCTTATGTTAATAATTATACTTTTATTAACCAAGTTTTTCAGCAGGTCAACAATTTTACAATAGCTGAATTCAAATTAAAAATAAGTGACTTTATATTATTTAAACACTTTTATAGCCCTTTAAATCACATGTCACAACGTATATCATTAATGTATCGAAATATTTTATTTTTTGTCATGAGACATGTATCATTAATGCACTTTATTGTTTAAAGCTGAAAGTCCGGAAGTCACATTTGAAAAATTGTGGAGTAGAAGGGTTTGAAATTTTACTTTGCTTTAACTATTACTGATTGAACTATCGATGCTTTAGACTAGGCTATATTAGAAATGGTATATCGGAGAACTCCAGTGTTTTCAGCATTAAAGTAGTATGTGAATATATGATGAAATTGATTAACATTATTAAATTTCAGCTCTCCGCGGACTTGGAGCTGATGAAGTCATGGGAGGAGCGGCTGCACTACACAACAGAACTGCTAAAGTCCGCCTCACAGCAGCCAGCCCAGCTAGCCGAAGCGGCCAAGTCCTTCTACTACAAGCTGGTAGCTGCCGACCAGTACCGGCCCAAGGCCGTCTTCGGGGGCCAGGTCACGCTGCTGTCCGCCAAGGACAACTTCGTCTCTCTAGAAAAAGACTACGGATTGACTGCTGTAAGTTAATTACTTATTACGAAAGACCTGAAAACATGTAATGCGAAATTCACTATTTTTGGGCAAATAATGTGAATTTTCACATTTTTCACCCGTGTTTCTGGTACTTAAAAATAATAATGTAATATTATACATTCTAAATATTTCTTTGCCATAAAATCTGACATAGCTAACTCCACGTCGAAAACGCCGCATACTGTCATTCATTTTTCGATTTATTTCTTCACTTTTTTGCTGCAACATACCAAAAAGTTTAAATATCATTTTTGTTTCATAATAATAATAATAATAATAACACTGCTTTTCCAAATACCATATAAAATAACACTGCTTTTCCAAATCCCATATAAAATAATACCGCTTTTCCAAATACCATATAAAATAACACTGCTTTTCCAGATCCCATATAAAACAATACTGCTTTTCCAAATCCCATATAAAATAATACTGCTTTTCCAAATACCATATAAAATAACACTGCTTTTCCAGATCCCATATAAAATAATACTGCTTTTCCAAATCCCATATAAAATAACGTAGATTTACCACCGCAGATTTTATGCGAATAAAAGTCCCGAATGCTCCCAACTGTCTGGAACATTCCCAATTTGGATAAGTTGTGAGGTTGAAGAGGGGAGGGATCTTCCACTAACTCCTAGCTAGCAGAAGCTCCTTTTGTAAGTTCAACCCCTTTCTCATAAATGACACATGTAACATAAAGAGAACTAACAACGGACCTCGCAGCGGCAGGATCATAGTAATTTTTTAAAAATCTCTTAAATAACAAAACAGAACATTGAAGGGAAGCCATGCAAACAAAAAAAAACTTATGTTACCTGTTATTTTATTCGATTACCTAAAGAATATATTAATTACTCTCTCTCTTTTTTAAAATTTCTTATTTTAATTTGTGAATTACATAAAATAAGTAACCATCACGCTCTTCCCCGGAGGACCACACAACTCTGTCTTGACACACGCTCCTTCCTTCATATACATACTCTCGACATGCCCATGTCTTCCTAGGGAATCCCTGACTTCATCTACCATTCACTTTAGCGTCATGTTTGTAATCCCTGTTCATCCCGCTCTACATAGCATAGCCTTGCATTCTTTGCGATACCCTTTTTAATGTGACTTTTGTTTTAGATTTGCAAGAAATCAGTGAACATTCATTCCCTGGCGGGCAACCACAGAAGCATCTTGCTGGGAGACTCCGCCAAGAAGATAGCCGACCTGGTGAATAAGGCCACCCAGCACATCTGAACTCTCCCTAACTAATTAACCCGCAAGGCAACTTAGATCTTTGTAATTATTGTCCTTACAAAAAAAACAAACAAACAAACAATACCTGCAGAGGGTAAACATTTAATATGTACCTAGTTGTAAACATTTTTAAGTTTTCTCACATTCCAAAGACATTCCATTTCAGCACTTGTTCGTGTAGCGTTATATTTATAATTAGTAATTACTACTAATAAATTGTGATATATAGTTGTATATCACTCGACTTTATTTTTATTTATACATAAATTATTTTTTTATTTTATTTTATGTACATTGGATTGTAAATATTAAGAGTAGAAATAAACACAATTTATTGACTTATCTTTAGTGTTTTATTTAGAAATGATATGTTCGCACAAATTCAACAACATAACACCTATTTAAATAAATAATATCACTCGTGAACACTCAATTTTTTTGGTTACAAAACAGTTTTTTTTCTTTATATTTGGTGTGGGTACAGCATACATTATTATTTTTAGCAAATAACCCCTTCTGATTATATAAATAAATAAGTTTCTCATGTAATATGGACATTTTATGACTAATGTAATGGAATAAGCAAGTAGTTAACCGAGACTGAGCACACGGGCAAGAAAGACAAAAAATCGAATTAATTTATCATTTTAGTCTGTTAATCAATTCTAAAGATTATGATGGATTAATTCAAGGCGTCCCTAAAACCTGTCACAAATTCACACAAGTGCGTGGGAACAGTTGTCCTCGGCTTACCTTTGAACTACATAATCTCTTCCCGTTACAAGCATCGTTTACAAGAAGGAGGTTACACTTTATTCAGTTATATTTCAGACGGCTTATAGAAAAGAAGGATTGCCAAATCAAATGAATTAATTCGACTTGAAGGAATCAGACTGAATTGAATCACTAGAATTGATGAATTCGCCCATGTCTTCTGAGGAGGTATACAATGTAGTTACTTATCTAATGGAATGAATGGAGTAACAAACCACAAATATTGCTTCAATCGTATCTGCAGAGGTATCTTGCGGCTATAGAATTAATATCACAGTTTTGCCAACAGCCCTCGCACACATCAAGTATCACATTTTTACAGCAAGGAATCTTTAGTTTCCGAGGCGGCTCTGCTTTACTTCGGATATTAAAATGGTAGCAAATACACTGTATGTAATTCAAATTTTGAAAAGAATGTCTATTAATAAATAATGCATTATGGAATGTACGCCGTATCACTAACCGATTCACACTAAAAACCACATCACGACAAGCAACGACTAATGTTTGGAAGGAATTGAGAGACATGGAAATATCAGTCTGTTTTGACTGCGGGATCCGATATGGCAGAAGCAGGATCGCAGGTGAAGGAGACGGTCAGGGCATACCGCGTGCCCGAGGTGACTTTCTCCACGTAGTGGACATTCTCCGAGCCGCTGGTGAACATGGTCACTCGCGCCTTCCTCGGTTCCACGGCTCTGGTCACATTGTCCTTGTCCA
The DNA here is from genome assembly GCA_022606495.2 of Halesus radiatus. Classification (NCBI taxonomy): domain Eukaryota; kingdom Metazoa; phylum Arthropoda; class Insecta; order Trichoptera; family Limnephilidae; genus Halesus; species Halesus radiatus. The sequence goes on from JAHDVE020002710.1 coordinate 4,412, forward strand.
TGAACACAAACCTACCTCCCTGGAAATCCCTTCCGTAGTCGGTCAAGTACAGAAGAGAGGTGTAGTGGAAAGATTTGTAGGTTTCCTGGAAATAAATGGAATGAGCAGAAAATCGTCAGTAAGGAATTCACATGGAAAGAAGGTTACAAAAATTTAAACAATAAGTTTACTCAACAAAATACACAAAATGAACTGAAATATAAATATAAAGTTACTAATTATACCCCGACTATTATACATCAACTGAGTTTCAACAATCTCTATTTCAAGATCAGTTTTCTGATGTTGCGAGTTGAAAACATGTAGTTGCATTGGACCAAGAAATTCCAGAAAGAAAAGCTGCGTCAATTTCACTATGCTCCATAGGTTAATGTGTGATATTGCCTTACCTTATCAACATGAGGATGCCAGTACTCATCGTGTGCGGTAACAGCTTCTTTAGAGTCAATCCTCGAGAAAAAGGTGGGATGGGTCAGATATATTTTGTCAGAGTCCACTCCAAAGTTATGGCCAATTGCGTGTTGAATCTTTGTTTTTATCACCTGGATCAAAGATTTTTGTATTAATATAGGTATAAGAGACATTTATATATACGAGTATATATATCGATTACTTTCAGGAGTTATTTAGCACTGGTTACGGTTTGCCAGCGTTTGAAAATATAACGAGATTAAGAAAAATATTATCATAAAAACATTAATTTAGCTTTTGATTCATGGTACAGAAAATAGACACTGCAGAATGTGATGTTGTTAAATATTTGAGTATTTCTTTATCGTGATATAATCGTAATATTTGATTTGTACTTCAGAATGAATCGCTTGCAATAACAACTGTAACTCGGTGCTTCTAAATTTGAGGAACTGTAGGTAGTACCTATACTATCTGTACTCAAAAGTGAAACTTCGGTTGTCACATGTTTTTAATGTTCAGGGGAGAGAAATTGGTAAAATAATCTAAACACTGTCAAAGGACAACCGATTTCTGTGTTACTGGAAAAACGAAAAGGATTTCATAACTCATTTTCTCAAAAAGGGAGAGAACCAATTTTTGCCTTCTGAAGGACAGAATTAAATTCGAGTATCTTTTGATATCGTAAGTAATATAGTACATTATAACAATTAAGTAGGGAAACGTTACAATGTTATATTACCATTAAAATAACCGTCAATTTACTCAGAAATTAATAAGAGCATTGATAATAAAAATTAAAACATTCCGAGTTTCATTATAATATATTGTCTGTAAGTGGCTTCTCCAGAGTTTGATAATACCTTCGGAAGACGAAACAGATGTGACGCGTAATAATAATTACCTAGCAGAACTTTTTTATAAATAAACCATGTTTTAAATTGAATAATAATAGTTATTATTAAATTTTTATAATAAACTCATAAGTGGTCAAATCCGGTAGTTGATGGAGATGATTGCTTACCTTGTAAGTAGTCAGATCTACTTTGTTGAATATATCTTTGGTATTTTCTAGGGCATATACATTAATGAACACAGTTCCTTTGGAGAGAGCTCCGGAATGTAAATCCAAAATGGAGGCTCCTCCATCTGACCCCCCGAGAGCCATCCCATCCCTGGCAATGTTCAGGAGACTATCTGCTTCACCAGCGGTCACGAGACCATCAGAGACAAATCGGCCACATTTTTCCGGAACGCAATCTGGGAAAATGGATATCTCCTTCATGTAACTCTCGGAGCAATCCACATTCTGTCCCCTGGACCTGAGAATCTCATTCTGTTTGGCGAAGGTATAGTCCTTGCCCTTCTTTTGGGTGAAGTACACTATTGTTAGTATGGCAAAAATTGTTACTGATCTGGTAAGAATGCGTTGATACTGAAATCTCGGTAATGGTCCGAATTTGCTGAAATAAATAACATTTTACCATTTATTATATGTACCAATAAATTATGAAATTATTTATACCACCCTTGAGGTGATTGTATGAGTAAACGCCGCACGAGCAAGTTGACTATAGACCAGTTGATGTATTATTATTGTGCAATTTTTCGTTCATGACAAAAATAAAGGTTATAAAAATTATAATAATTAATTAAGAATAATAAGTAAATTACTAAAAATGTGTTATTTGAAAGTGGGAATAGATAAGACTTACAGCGGCGCATCTTTTTCCTCTTTTTTTGGTGGGTCGACAGGTTTTGTTTCTTTACTTTCCTTAATAATTGGTTTTCTTTGGCGGCTAACCATTTTAATAAAATATTTCTGAAATAGGAATTTATGTACGCTGTATTTAAATGCTTGCAAAATAAAGTCCGGTCGAGTGTATATATTCAACCCTTATCTGGAAAAAGATTACGTGGGAGGTGTCTGTAACAGATTTGCACCACATATGGATTTATTTACTTAATGTGTGAACTGCAGAAATCCACGCCAAGTTTAGAAATACTGTCAATATGACAGTTCGTTTGCTAGCCGCTTCGGTGATGCCATATCATAAAATATTTTACGAAAGATCGCCCGTGGTGAATTAGAAAATGCAGAGTTACGGCGGTAGCAGACTACCACCGGTCGCCAACCGGTTTTCGTTAACCGTTGCAGATTTTGATAAGACGGTGGTTAGTGCAGTGGGTATAATTCTAGGAATAACGCAAAAAGGTTAGGAACTGAAAAGCAATCTTAGGTAGTTACAACAAGTCATTTATTTTGATAGTCGTAGGGTTAGTCTTAAACTAGAGTTAATCTTAATTAGACACAAAAATTCAATAAAACTAGATAGGCAAGTACTTAAATCTACTTGCAAAGTCTTCGTACTTAAAATTAACTAATTACTTCGTTAAATCTACATAAAAGGTTGTATTCTTAAAATTAGAGGTTCACTGGCTTAATTGTACGAAAAAGTTGTTTCTTAAAGTTAGAGATTCACTTGGCTGACGACAGGGTGGAAGAATTATCATGAGAGTCAGAGGCACTTCCCTTTACTGATGGCTGTCCAGGGTCCAGTAGCTGCTTTGTATGCAGAGTCCTCGCGTTCGCACTAGGTATCCAAGTACCTCCGGATCAGGAGCAGGTACAAACGCGGCGATAATCAGAGGCCTGGGCGGTCTCCGGGGTTTGATCTCCGAAGGGCGAAGATCAGTAACTTCCTGGTCAGAAGCGGGGGTTCACTCGCGGTGCAGAGCCTGGGCGACTTCTGCAATTAGATCTCCGAAATGCGGAGATCTTACTTCCTTCTGTGACGGAAGCGTAACACTCACTCGCGGTACAGAGCCTGGGCGACTCTGCCGTAGATCTCCGAAGGACGGAGATCGGACTTCCTTCTCGGATGGAAGCGTAAAACTTAATCGTCGTCAGAGGACCTGGGCGGCCTCTCCGAGGAGCAAGACTAGGAACCTTCCTGGCCGGAAGTTTCAAGCCAACTCTCCTTCCTCGGCGGAAGACTGAACCCGACTGTCCTCTCGTCAGAGAGCCCCTGTTGCCTGTCTACCTGTAGGAATCTTTTTATAACCCGCATTGGTTGGCGGGCCGCTCTGAAGGGCGGCTCATTTCCTTGAGGTTTTTATTGCTGTTCAATGAAATCTCAAAGGAAATGCCGAATTTTTCTAAAATAGTAATTAAGGTTGGTCTATTTTACGATGTAGTACTTTACAATCGTTTCCGGCTTGACCAACAATAAGCTCGGCTAGCCTTTGTGCTAATTTATTTTATGGCCGGTCTAGTCTGGGAATTATTATTACCTGAAATGCACATTTTAGAAACTAAGTATGTCTGTGAATTTGGTCATTTCTTATAGGTATTACAAAAGGATATATCAATCGCCCCTCGTTTTTTTGGCTGAATTCACGACGTAATTTCTATTAACTGCTAGCTATTAAAACATATTTAAATATATATGGTAACACTATCCCCGCACGGCTATCTCTTTGTACGTCTAAAACTTAAGCTAACGTGATAATAAAATAACTAAATAATATGACTTAATACTAATTATCGTAGAAAGTTGCATTGGTTTTTTTTTTCACGTATATATATTGTCCGTCTATAACTCAGGAGGAATTGAAATTAGGCTTTGTCTAGCCTCTGTTCTTTCTGCGCAGGTGCCGGTCGCAGCTAGTCTGCGTGTACCTTAGTTGATTTCCCTCGGCGTTCGATCCAATAGACATTTCCTCGACCCGTTGGCATCAGAACCTTGTGAGGTCCACTCCACTTGGGGGCAAAGCCGGCGTGGAATCCCGCTGCTAGGTTCGATTGAGGGTGTTCTTTCATAAGGACCTCTTAGCCCGTCTCGTAAGTAGATCGGTTTTCAACCAGTGGGGCATAGCCCTCGCTGTACTTGTCCCTGATTGCTTGGTCTTGGACTTCCCGTTCGCGTGCAATAGTGGCCGGCTCAGTAAATTCGTCGGATGTGTGAACCATCCATTCGCCGGGTCGAGGCAGGTCGTAACCTAGCAGGGCTTGGCTCGGTGTTATACAGGTGGCGGCATTCTGGCGGCCGCGTAGAGCCCCAAGGATTGTGGGTAAGTAGGTATCCCAGTTTATGTGCGCCTGACCTTATAGGTAGATCCGTAGTCCCTTGATTTATATTGTATTTTCTTGTATTTCTTGATTGCGTCGTTCCGTGACGCTAGCCCGCGCGTGGTATATGGCTCTAGTCCAATGCAGACATTGCCAACGCTCAATGGCGTGGTTCCATAGCGTATGTCTGAACTGGAATCCGTTATCTGTAAGCACGGCTCGGGGGTAGCCGAATCGATTGAAGACCTCTGTCTCTAATAGCTTTATTAAGTGTGGGGCCTTACTCGAGCGAATCGGGAAGGCTTCAACCCATCTACTGAAGAGATCCGTGGCCACTAATATGAATCGGTTCCCCTTGGTGGTCGTGGGGTATGGTCCCACCAAGTCGATTGCTAAAGCAATCTTCAACAATCTAACATCACTCTTCCGCTTGAGAATCCAAGTGGAATCTCTGCGGAATAAAGCTTGAGTGGGGTAGTGTTTCCGCTGCCAAACTCATGGGCACTCCGCGACGTATTGCCACGCCAACGAACGTTGCGTAAAGTGTGCCGGTCCTCACCGTTCATCAGAGTGCAGGAAACCAAGGGATACTCCTGCAAAATTCGCGCTATGCGACGGGGCCCATACGGCCAATTACGGTGGGTGCCCTTCTAGGCCCCAAAATAGAAATTTTAACTCGAACAAAAACAATAACTACCGGAGAAATTATAATGCGAACAGGGAACATTATCGCCAGGGTCTCAATAACAGGGCGCTAATCAGCCCCCCCCGGGCCCACCTAAACAGGCCGGCTCAACCCGCAGTTTCCCTAGCGGAATACCCCCTTCCCTCTACCAACTACCCCATCTCGGGCCGCCCAGTCCCTAATCCCCCTCGCAAGTGGCCTGAACCCCACTTCTACAAGCCCCGCGTCTCTCACCAGGAGAAGGCTCCTACCAGCTAATCCTCCAGCCAGCAATACCGGCTGGAAAGAGAACCGGAAGCCGACCAAGCTTCTCAGGGCACTTCTACTGCCCAGAACCCTCCTCCCCCCCTGACCCTGTTCACATTAAAGCGCTCATAGAAAAAGCGACCGAGCTCCAATTTACTATCCAGCATGCCACCGTGGCGCTGGTAAAAATCCAATCGTATCTAAGTGCTCATAATGTCTAGATACCATCCAAAAATTGTCAACTTGCAGACAGTCTACTGGAACGCCAACGGGTCTGTCAATTCACATCGAGATGAGATAATTGAATTCCTGCACGAACACAAGATCGATGTATTTTTAATCAATGAAACGTGGCTAAAACCATCACGTAATTTCAGGTTACCCAACTATATCACCTACCGTGATGACAGACTCATCAATAGAGGAGGTGGAACCGCTGTCCTAGTAAAAAACAATATTGATCACCGTCTAGCACATTCATTCTCCAATAAAAATATCGAATTCACCTCGGTAATAATAAACATCTCTTCGGGACCTCTTAAACTCATTTCCGTTTACGTGCCACCAAATCGCCAATTAATTCCCTCAGAAATCGACAAACTGCTAGAAGAAGATGTCCCTACCATAATAGCCGGGGTCATGAACGCTAAACACGGATCGTGGCATAGCCTTCAAAATAACACAAAAGGGAATGTACTCGCAAAATACGCGAGTACTAACTCCATCGTAGTCGACGCACCCGATAGACCCACGCTGAATCATCACAACGGTAGGCCGGATGTGATCGATATCACCATTCTTAAAAATACAAGCCACCTACACTCCCTCAGAGTCCTAGACGAATTATCCTCCGACCACGATCCGGTTCTTCTAACATTAACAGGAGGCTCAAACCCACTGGTCCCAGACTTACCGATAAAAACAAAAATCAACTGGAATAAATTCAACGAACTAATAATTAAAAACATAAAAATAACGACATCAATTCCCGACGAAATAACGTTAAATGTTGCCACTTCAAATCTGATTCAAGCTATAAAATCATGCATCAACGAGGCGTCTGTTGAGATTCCCAATGAAACAACTCACCACGGAATACCCGAAGAGATCAAAGATCTCATTAGGAAGAATAATCTTGTTAGGAAAGAGTGGCAAAGATCATGCAATCCCATAGTAAAGCAACATCTAAATCGACTAAACAGAGAAGTACGCGACGCCCTCAGCGAACATAGAAATGAGCGGTGGCACGAATTCATAGAGTCATTAGAAGACAATAAAGCAGCGTACTGGAAGCTGTCTAAAACTCTTAGGCGCCCAAAAAGTAAAATCTCACCGCTTCAAGGCCTCAACGGAAAGGTATTCTCCTCTGCGGACAAGGCCGAAGCCTTCGCAGACAGCCTCGAAGCGCAGTCATTCCCAACACAGACCACGACGATCCAGCCTTCGTAAAAAAGGTGGATTCAAAAGTAGAATCAATTTTAAAACTCGATCCTCGGGATAAACCGATCAGGTTCACCACTCCTAAGGAAATAAATAAAATTACTAAAGACTTAAAAAAGAAAAAAGCGGCCGGTCCTGACGGCATTTCAAATAAAATCCTGAAATATCTTCCTAAAAAAGGCATCTGCGCCCTGACTACAATCTGCAACGGAGCACTTCGGCTGCGTTGCTTTCCAAATGCCTTTAAACAAGCTGACGTAATTTTAATTCCAAAACCGGGCAAGGATCCATTATTAAGGGTCCAGTATAAGACCGCGTATTCACCGCCGTTAGGAATTTTAGGCCTCAAACTCAAAACCACGGACCACCACGATCCGGCAGCAGGATTGGGGAAATGTGGATAATGTAGACCACGCCGGATTAAAAAAATGTTCATCGTATTGATGCAATACGAAACAAAAACATTTGCTCTATATTTTTTTCGTTTATTCGCTGTGTAACAATAAATTAATAGAAGCTTGACAGACTTAACTTAGCAGTCGGAAAAGGGAGGATTTTTTGCCGCTTACTGCAAAGTAAAGCAAGTCGATCTGTAGGTATAGGTTAGGGTAAATGATGAGAATATGTTTTTTTTTTTTAAATTTTGTATATAATATATTAATAATTGACAGTACCCATACAAAGTACCTTTCACAAAATATTTTTTTTTGTTACTATTTACGTATTTATTTCTTCACATCATAATCTTTTATTTTTGCTTCGGAAATATTGTAGAAATGGGTAACGTGGATCACCTGCTCAGAAATACTTGTAAGCACAGTTTTTGAAATAGGGAATTATTTTCATGGTTTTTGAATCAAGGAATCCGATTTTCGATTGTCCACTTGTGGATTCAAGATGGTTGAAATGAATTAGATGCTTTTTTATATGACTGTTCTTTCAATGGCTTTGGTTTTTATTAATGGTTAAGGAATCCGACTATTACATTTAACTTAGGAACCAAGATGGCGGATGTGAATTAGATCCCGTTTATTAAACGGGAATAAGAATTATTTGTCTTTTGATAATTTTTGGGATTTCTAAACGGCCTTCAATATTGTATACTAAACAGCAGTAAAAATATAACATAGGTAGATAACAATGATTTACAACCCACTCCAGATGCAGACAATAAGCTTGAATACAATTCACCAGTAGTTCAGTCAATGAAGGCAATAAGAAAAACTGAAATTTTTGCAGGTGAATAATACCTATAACAGGGAGTATTTTCACAAAAGTCTCCTATCTTCCCTTTGCCCCTCTCACACGCAAAGTAGACCAAATATGCTATAATTTGAAATCAAATACGTTTCTAAGGACTTAATAGTGTCCGAGATACAGCGGTTCTAAATTATGCAAATTTTTTGTAAGTTATCATTCTTCGCTATTTTTTAGTGTTTTGGTCAATTTTGACAGTGAAGGAGTAATTTTTCGGTAAAAGTTAATCTATACTTTATAAAGTAGGCTAAAGATGGTACAAATTGAAAACAAATTGGTCTCCAAGGACCTAATATCGTCTGAGATACAGTTGTTCTAAATGAAGAAAAACATTCTTTGTTATCCATTCTTCGCATTTGATTTCAGTGTACCTCCAAACACTTTAATTCCGATTTTGAACCAAATCGGTAGAGAACTCAAAATTCAAAATGAACATCGAAATTAATCAGGTTGACATTGAATTTGACATCAGCACCCCCTAACATGACTTACGCCGCTTTCTAACCAAATCGGTGTGAATATCTAGAAATTCAAGATAGCCGCTAAAACTATGGATTTTGATAGGCACAGATCGGCATACTTATATATGCAGTCGGGGGCGTCAAGATTGTAAATTATATGGGCACAAAAAATGTTAAGATTTTAAAAATATTCGTTCATTCATTAGTTTTGCTTTTGACAGCCTGCAAAGATATAATCTTATAGATCTATACCACGTCCGTCAGTTTTTTTCCAGTGCGCAGGTCTTTTATATTGCCGTATAATAAATTAATCACTTTTTGGACCATCTTAAAGAACGTTGCAAAGAAATGTGATTACAACAAAAAAAAAATCGAAAATACGTAATTCCTACATTCCGGTGGCAGTTTAACACCTCTCTTCCCAGCTATTCGTCATAAAACAGACAAAAATATCGAATTTCAAATCGACGTCCGCTCGCTCCGAAGGGCTTCTCACAACTGATTTACTCCGCCGAAATAAATCGTTTTATCAACAATCGCGCGGGCCGGAGATTCTCATAGGTTTTTTGTATGATGGAACTGAATTTAAAAATTCCTGAACTTTGAGGGAATTACAGAGAAAATCTAGATTTACTGAATTATTTTTAATAAACGCTCTTGGTTCTTGATCTTATTTACTCTGAGATTGTGGAAAGATTTTAATTAAATATGTTTGTAATGGGTGCAGTTAACATAACGGCGAAGGCACTGTCGAGCGTTTTACTTAAAATTACAGTAGATATTTCATATATAATGTAAAAGATTACAGTTTAAGAATTTACGTCACTGAAAACCTTAGACACTTTCGTAACTTTCTGTTAAGAAGTTGCAGATAAATTATGTGTTGTATTGCTTACGTTAGCATACTGCGAAGTGACGTTTAGCGCCTTATTTGAGACTGCCCCCTTAAAAACAATATTTTGCACCTATACGTATGTAATTTTATATAAATTATTATTTTAATAGTGTCATTTTCTTCCATGTAAAATGTTTTTGGTAACTATGACTGTAATTCACAATAAATAAGTAATTTTGTTGTTTTGTTTTTACAGCTCCAAGAGGATTTTGAAAATTATATGGAAGTCCAAATGACAGGATGCAAAAAGAGATTAAAAAAAATGTTATCCCACATATTTTTGCCTGTAAAAAAAAAGTTTTACCATGCCTAAGGCAAACTGGACAAAAAAGATTGCGTGCCGAGTTAATAAGAGACGCAATGATAATGGGGGAGCCCATGAGGAACGGAACATCGGACCCAGAGCCCTCAACATCTACAGCAGCTAATCTTCTTTCAAAGCCCTCCACTTCAACAGCCATTCTCAACCTTCCAGAAGCTGCTGATAGCAATTGTAAAATGGTTGATAAGGCGGTACAAGCAGATATTCACTGTCGTGTTACCTACAGAAGCAAATCTACTTCAACCGTGCCAACAATGACAAACACGGCTTGCTCACCATTGAAATTCTCATCCACGAAGCCTGTTTCTGCCAAAAGTGGCTACTGTGGGCCTACTCATAATAATATAGATATTATGTCCACTAGTTTCGAGGACAATGATTCAGACTATACTCCCTCTGCATTAGACTCGGACAGTAACATTTTTGATGGCTCCGAGATTGATACTGGACTTGTAAATCTGACCATGAGAAAATCTTTCATGCTTGTCATACAGAGAGAGCCTAGACTCTGTTTAGGAATCCCTATGGAAATGTACCACATCATTTCTATTGTAGTTGCCAAGGCACCTAAAGAAACAATTAATGTATTAATTGCGCTTAAAAAAATAAGGTTAGATGATTCATTCGCTATTCTTGCGCTTCACTTTGGTTTGTCGCCTTCCTCTGTAACACGGATTTTCTCCAGGACTATCAAAATATTAGCGACTTTATTTCAGGAACTCATAATTTGGCCAACCACACCCAAAATAAGAGCTCAGCTACCAATATCCTTCAGGGCTAGGTATGGGAATGTTCAGTCCATAATAGTATGTCTAGAAATACAAATAGAAAAGCCCTCAAATCCGATTCACCAATCCATGTGTTGGTCAGAGTATAAAGGATGCAATACACTGAAATATCTAATTTCATCTACACCAGATGGTCTGGTAAACTATGTTTCATGTGGCTATGGTGATCGTGCGTCTGATGCAATAATTATAGAGGACTGTGGTTATTTGTCGCGCCTGAGACCTATAATGGCGGACAGAGGTTTTAAAAATATTTCCCATATTTTGCAGCAGATGGACTGCGAACTGATTCGCCCACCGAGTGTTCATTCTAGCTGCGAAGAAGTCAAGCAGTCCAAAAGAATTGCCGCATTGCACATTCACATAGAGCGCGTCATAAGTAGAATTAGAGAATTCCAAATGCTCAGAATGCATGCGAGTACTGACCATTTCACATTCCCATAATTGATAACATTATTATTGTAGTATGTGGTCTTATTAACCTGCAAGGGTTACTCATTAAAATGTAATATTTAAACCAACTGTTGTTTTAATTTGTGTGAGACCCTCCCGTGTGAAGGCAGATGTTATATGATTAGTACATCTGCACTGATGATGGATATTGCAATGTATTCCTTACCGTGGGTAATGAAAGTTACCCCAATATGTCTTACAATATTGGCTGAGGGAAAAATCAATGCAATGAGTTAACAGCTTTATGTACACAGGATGTGAAGGAAAGACTGGTGGAAAATGTTTTATTTTTTATTTTTATTTAACTAAAGAAACACTTACAGGAAATACAAAATGGGATAAAAAAATATTAATTTAAACACTAGAAGTAGCTATGTAAATTTAAGTTTCTTATAAATAGCTTGGGACCAAAATGTTAAACATTTGTCCATTAAATCTAAACAGTAATTTTGATCATATTCTACGTAACAGACAATAACCTCTTTCCAACTTCCAAAGTCAGGCTTTGCTACACAATTCAATTTTTTTGCAAAATGCATTTGCAATTGCATTTGAGCCATGTACTTATCACAGGGTTTGTCCATGGCAACCGTGAAGTATCTTCTTAAAGCTGTATCGCTACTTGGACATTTCACTTCTACAATGTAATTTTCTCCTATCGCATCTGGAGAAGCTCCAAAAAAAAAGGATGCTGATTAGAGAGAATCAGGCCGCACTTCTCAAACTTTATCTGAAGTATTTCTTCCACTTCTTTCAACACTTCAGCCTCTAGAACTCTGCCACGCCTAAGAAACTTAGTTTCTACTAGTTTAGCACCTAGAATGCTCTCAACGAGTGAGCCTTCCATGGTTTGACAATGATCAGCTTCATGGGCTTTAGATGCGGTAATTCTAGCGTACCTCAAGTTGTGCCACAATGGACAGTTTGGCTGCCCAACAGTCATCTGAGCTGCCCTTTGACAGGCAACGGTGTTCATATTTTGTTGGCAATATTTTAAAAAATCTTCTGATGTTGATCCCACATCATTGTACAGAAAATTACAAATCATATTATGTAAGGAAAGGTTTTCGATCACCGTTGGGTCGACAGAATATTTTAACAGCTGAATATCTCGTACACCAAGCTCGATGCCGCTGTCTATTACTGATTTTAAAAAAGATCCATCGCTCTGCGGCAGAGCAGCAGGAGCAGCTTTCCCTAAATCGCTTGCCTTTATAAACTTCATTGTGGTTCCTACAGCAGCCATCTTAGACCGCTTCCAGTAACACTGAGTGGACGTTTTTGGGGGTCTTCGCTTCTTCGGTGCAACCACGATAATAAAGTTACCACATGTTTGCAACCGCCTAAAACAATAACAATAATTAGTATCATAGCAGTAGTGTAATGTTGAAAAGAGGGACACAAATTATTTAACAACAATACAAGGCTCTTCTCTTTCACCAACCTTGTGATACCGGACAATCTTCACATTTGCAGGACTCGATTACTTCTTCTGCTTCGTTGCATACCAAAATTACTGAATATGCCTTCGTACGGACTCTGTGCTCCGGAGTAACCAGGGCCTTCACAGTGCAAATGGCACCAATACGTTTCACTTGGACGTAACCGATGGCACTGTCTCCGTAACTCTCTCTGCAAGTTCTACAAATTATAATTACATTCATCATTATAAGGCACAATATTTATTTGTACTATTTCACAGACCTAAATATTATACTATACTGAAAGTCAGTTTCAAACATATTGTGGTTAGGTTTTACAACTGTAAAAAAGTAAATACTTTAGTTTTATTTAGCATAAGATATAAAACGTATTACTTTAATAAAAGTACAGTTTGAAAATCCAATATACATCATGAAACATTGCATACTCATCAAATAATGATTTACTTACCGTAAAACTTTAAGGCCTCGCATTTCAGCACTAAAAAAATCAATTTGCGAAAAGAAAACTGCCATCATAATCGCGTCGATTTTTGGCAAATTATCAGACTGCCCTTGTAGAAAACCACTGTCTGTCATGATAGTATGTATTCAAAATATATGTTATATACAAACAAATGGGTTTAGGATGCGTAACTAAATGATTATGGCCTTATCAAACTTATTCAAACCAGCAGCTGTCAACAAAAGCTACTTGACGTTGGACTTGTGAGCACGTTGTGACGTCAAATTTCGCTAGCCAATCATGTCTCGTTATCGATATTTGAATTTTCATACAACTTTAAAAGTGAATTAATTAATTTAATAAATTTTTTTGAGGTTTTTAAGTACGATATTCGAGTTGAGTTATTTTTTTTACTTATATTAAATTCATTGAAAACACTATATTACATATACTGCATGTACCCTATTGATTTATTCCTAAAGTAGGTACCGATTATTTTTTAAGTGATTTACCAACCAATGAATCAATTCTTCGGAAAACATTACTTTTTAGAACCAATTCGTAAAGTTTATGCGTTTATGGGCCAAAACTAATGGAAATGAATGACAAAAACATTTAGAATTAGACATCATCGATCAAAAGATGATGAAAATTTTTTTTTTTTTAATTTATCACAAAATTCACGTAAGCGACGCCTTCGATGGCACAGTATGTGGTAAGTCTGATATTTCCCTTTGAGGGGCGCGCTAATAGAATTACTATGGCAGAGGCGGCTTGTGACTTAAGAGGGACGACTGCGCTGCCCGTTTCATACATAACTTAATTTTGGATTTGAGGACCGAAATACCCATTCAAACTGAATAATATATTTTTTTAATTAAATGTTTAGTAAATATCTAGTACGGATGAGAAGTATTTTATTTATTTTTGTTTTAAATTATGAATTATCGGCCATGAAAGAAAATAATTTTTCATAATTATAGATGCAATTTAGAAAATTACTTCCAGGTTTATTGTAATTTTTTTTTTAAATTATCGTAATTGCCATGTAAATATGATTACGTAAATAAAAATATAAAAAGAAATAATTAAAAAAAAAGTTTTTTCGGGTCGATATTTTAAATTATGTATGGCAAATTTGTGTTCCAACGTGAATTGGTCATTTTTAATTTAATTTAAAGTCCACCACAATGCTTATTTAATATTTTAAAAAATATATACATATTTTATATTTCATTATATTTTCAAGGCAGGAGGGGTAAAACTTTTTTTTAAATCACCGTTAGGCTCCAAATAATTGTTAAAGGTGCCTCTAAAATCGCGAAAAATCAATTCCTTCAATAGATATTTCATAATGTAAAACAAAAATTAATAAATGACTTCTCATCCGTACTAGATATTTACTATACTCTTTCATGAAAAAAAAAGATCATTAGGCTTACTTAATTTTGGATTTGAGTCCAAGTCCAAAACTAAGTTTTGAATGAAACAGGCCCGTAGCCGTTCCTCTTAACGGTTCACGGTTAACCCCACCTTACCAAAAAATCGTCATATAATTTTTTTTTAATTGCATTCTAGCTCACTTAAGTCACGAGCCGCTACAGGTATGGCATACTACTGAACTGAATTATAAAAGCCAATAAATAGTGGAATAACAGTAATAATAACACTGATCACTGCAGGAAAAGGATGGATTAGCTAGTAAATAATAATGAAACTTAAACCATTTTGGATTTATTTAACTAAATAATATAGTACAATATTCTGTAACATGCTAATGTATTAATAATGAATTCCTATCCTGGTCTTGTAATTTTTCAAATGAAGTGTCTAATATATTAATATTATTTGTATACACGCTACAAATTTCACAGATGGAAAGTTATGAATTTAGTCATCACGAAATACTGTAAAACGGAGAAAACTTAAATACTTCAGGCACATATTTAGAAAAATGCAAACAAATTTAATCAGTTGTTGATAAAAGGCAATAGAAAAAAGCAAGCATACCCGTATCAGGAAAAATCTTAAAAAAAAGATTCTATTGAAGTTGTTACTTTATTTATAATAGAACCTGAAAAGGAATAATGATAGTACGTATATATAGCTCCATTTTAATCTCTCTTACATCCGTCGTATATGAGAAGGGAAGGGGGGTTACAATGGAGCTATCAGCAGCATGGGCGGCTCGTGACATTTTTGTCTACTAAGACCGAATAAAAACTGCATTATTGATGGTGTAGTAGCCGAGAATGATTTTATTTTTAGTATGAAGAATTTTTAGCTAAGGGGTTCAATTGACAATTTTGTCAATTGAACCCCCCTAGCCAAAACTCTTTCGTACAATTTTTGTTTTTAAATTAAAAAATCGTTTTCGGCGACATTAATGTCGTTATTTTTCAATATTAGCACTCTAGCACACTAAAGTCACAAGCCGCCCCTGATCAGCAGTATTCCTTTATAGCGTAATTTAGAGATATTTCAGTGCAAGTGCAAGTACTAACCAACTTCAGCAACATTAGGAGAAGAACAGCGAGGATGAATCATGTTCCTTATGTTTTCTTCCATGCAATGTATACTTTTACATACTTCCTTACTTAATTTTGTTAAATATAACATGTTATTAGCGTAATGAATCAATAACATATTAACATGTTATTAGCGTAATGAATCAATAACATATTAACATCTTATCAAAATCAATTAATATATTTTTCTCATCATAATATCATAATAAAGCAACACTATTATTAACAGTATGCAAAAATAACACTATTAATTTTTTAAGTAAAACTTTTCTAAAATTAACAGTGCTATTCATGTCAACAGTTAACTAACAAACTATGAACAAAATTTTAGATCTAAATTACGTACATAACTTTCTCAAGTTAACCCAATATGTATTTTGTATAGAAACTCTCTTATATGCAAAGTTTTTCAAGGGATAAAAAAGAAGAAAAAAAGCTTCTAATGCAGATTAGAAAAGAGGCCATTAATATCAGTTTTCAAGGGACTGAAAAACAAAGTGATTTTTGTTTCGTATCAGAGTTTTACTGTAATATAATAATGTATTATATAAAAAATGGATACCTACATTAATTTGTTTTATTTATTTAACACACATCTGCCGCGTTCCAATCATCAATAAACTTCAATAACAATTAATTACACACTTTCTCTTTCATAAGTTAATACAATATAATATTTTGTTGTATTATACTAACATTATGTCAAAAACCATAGTGTTCTAATCTAGGTATAATACATATATCTCAAATAGTAAAATGGGGAGATCCATTCTCGTTCTAACATTTATATTCCATAATTCAGTTGCTAATCTATCCTATGTCCTAATTCAGTGGTTCCCAAACTTTTTCCTTTTCTAAACCCAGATTTTCCAAAGACTGCGTGTGTCAATCTTTAAATCGAACGATACTTAGATTTCATCGCAGCAAGTGCCGAAAACCCAGCTTCACTGCTCCGGCGTCTCTGAGAGGAAGGCGTAGCTCCCCAGGGCGCCGCGGCAACCTCTTTGGAGACCACTGTTCTAATTGATACAAATTTTATTTGCACTCATTCTACACCTGAGCTGCCTATTGCATCTTTTCCTTTCTTCCTTACGGACGAGATTTATGAATTCAATTATGAGAAGAAAAAATATAAAATTAATAGTCGGTGGGGAATCATTACTTTATTGACACATTGATGACAAAATGACCACTTGATAAATTGTATTTCACTTCATGGTGGAAAGAATTTTCAGTGCGCTGTATCTTCGGTTCCTCCTGAAAACAAAAAGAAATAAGATTGAGATATTATGCAATGTTTACAAAAACATACAACACATTAGCCAATTATTATTATTGATAAGGGGATGGTCTGCATAGCTCCCGTAAGCACCTTCTTCCCTCAACAGTATCCCAGCAACAACATAATGCAATGATTATTACTGTGGATACTCAGGCCTTAGGGCCGTTGTGCTTTCTCCCAGGTTTTACCTTATTCCCTCGACAGTCTGCCTTATAATATTGTGGGGTAATTACTACAATTAGGTAACTATGAATCAGCCTTTTTGAGTTACATTCAAAAACCATAGGTTTATCTCCTCGCCCAGGTATACAACAAACACATAATATGTGTTGTGGCATATAGCTTGGCAATAAAATGTAAATATTTGAGCTAGCTAGTAAATACTTAAGTGGAACTAGAATTTTTCATTACTGTGGTACCACCAAGCTACTCTCACTTTGACTTTGGAATCTGTTCCTCACATTCAAGTTTGATAGTTCTTTTTAAAGAAGCAAGACGAAACAACATAACTTGATTTAAAAAGTTTATTTATAATGTTGATATGTGAATTTGATTGTTTTTTTTTTAACACATTAGTTACGGCGATGTTTGTTAAAAAAGTGTCACTTGCGGCGGGCGGGATTAAAACACAGTCCCGCTACCGGATGAATGTCAGCAAACTTCAAACTGTGGAGCTTGTATCAATAAAATAAAAACTATTATCAAATTATTAAAAAATATATTTACACAAATCACAATAGTAAAAAAATGACAAATACGCTTGGTATAATATTATGTAATAACAACACAGTTTAACAAGCGCTGAAATCGCAACAGCTGTGAATAAAAAATGATATTATGACTTCCCCACTTAAGTTTATTGCATCATACCAGGGGTGTTAGTTGAAGTTTGCCGGTTTTACTCATAGATGTCGCTAGAGATATGTATACATTTCTATGATTTGGCATCTATGTCATATTTTCTATGGACATTAACCTTCAAAAATACACAAGTTACATTCTGCCAAAATAATAGTGTCATAGTTGGTTACCTCAGTGAATATGTCGAGTTTCGTTCCAAGTAAATCGCATTTGCGGCATTCGTTGCTTTTCTTATTTCATCAAAAGAAAAAGCAGTTGAAGCTCAGCGGTTGCTGGTAGAAACTTATGGTGAACATGCTCCAGTGATTAGAACATGTGAGACATGGTTTCGTCAATTTAAAAGTGGAGATTTCGATTTAACAGACAATGAACATCCTGGTGCAACGAAAAAGTTCGAAGACGAGGAATTGCAGGCGTTATTGGATGAAGACCCAACCCAATCGCAACAACAATTGGCCCAAACACTTAATGTGACCCGATGAGCAATTTGCCAACGTTTAAAAGCCATGGGAAAGATCCAAAAGTATGGAAAATGGGTACCACACCAAATGAACGAGAGACAAATCGAAAAATCCGCCTCATACAGCTAAAGTAGTGAAGAACACTCTCAAAGCATTGAATTTGTCCGACTGTCACCTTTTCGCATCGATGGGACACTCACTCGCAGAGCAGCGCTTCGCCAATTTTGAAAAAGTCGAAAAATGGCTCGTCGAATGGTTTGCCTGGAAACAGAAATTTTTTTTTGGAATGGTATCCATGATTTGCCTCAAAGATGGGCAAAATGTATAGAATCCGATGGTCAATACTTTGAATAAAAAAAATTTGAGATTCCTTGGACAATTAAGCGTTTTCTTTATTGAAAAAACCGGCAAACTTCGACTAACACCCCTGGTAAGTATCAGCTAATGACTAAAGTAAAATTCAATGATCTTCGTATTTTATTTCATTTTTTGATCAAGAAAAAAAAAACTACCGTCGTCGTCTGTGTTTAAAGCGCACTTGAGGTGAACCTTCACAAAACTGCGCTATAGAAATTAACTCTTATTATTATTATTATTATTAAAATTAATTTCTAATTCTTCCTTGAAAATATTGATGAATTTTAGCATTGTTTTGAACCAGTGAAGAGTCCATAATGATGTATGTATTATAGTGACACGTATCCACTACACCGCAAAGCCAATATTACAGAAGAAATTACAAGTTTAAAACGTGTTTTTTGTATATGAAGTTGAAGGTCACGGAAATGCATGAAAATGTGCGCCCCGCCGCAACGCAAGGTTTCTGAAATGCAGAAATATGTGCCCACCGTAACCAATGTGTTAAATAAATCTAAAATCTAATACATGGTTATTTCAATACATAAATTTCAGAAATACAAAAAAATCACTTTTCCGCATAATTATCTTCCTTGCAAAACGTTAAACAATAAATAAAAAAAAACCTTTAAACTTATCTTAAAATATGATATAAAATCATCTCCATCCGGAAAGTACCACTAATTTCTAAGCACCGTTTGGTTAAAGTAAAAAATATGGACTTTGACCATTATGCTTTTTTTTAAATACATTCATCTTCCTATGAGCCATCTTGGTGTTGCTATTTAACAAGATAAGGGTGCCCTCATTTTTTATCTACTAAAAAAAGTCAAACTGTACATGGGCGAGGAAATAAAGTTGATTTATGCTGACCATGACGCTGATTTCAGAGTTCCCTAGCTGTAGTAATTACCCCTCGATATTATCTCCAAGCTCAACCCCTTTCATAAAGCTCACCAGGGTTGTCATTGGGTATTCGGCTATTGTATCCTGGTTCCACATGTCTTCCGAGGTGCCCAAGCTGTCTATCCACGAGGGCGGGACATTGGCACCATAGGTAAATTGAAATTTCTTCATCCTCTTTACATTTCCAATATTTATTGGTGTTTTCAACCCCCAACAGCTGCATGCGTCTCCTGAGGTAGACCAAAACCACCTAGATCACAAGGCCGGGACACTGCATAAAACCGGCCTCTTAAATTGTATGAGATTTTCAAACAATTTCTTATTAAAAATTTTTTGTTTGCTATTAAATATTTTAAAATGATTAAATTTTTTTTGTTGGAGCTGGGTTTCAGTGTCTTGGCAGACCGGGACACTGCATAAAATCAGCCTCTTAACTTGTATGGGATTTTCAAAATAAATAATAACCATTTTTTTGCAATTTTTTTTACTTTTAAAACATTTAAAAACATTTCAGTTAATTTAAAAAAACAGTAAGTTTTTTTGGAGGTTCTCATACAAGCTAAGAGGCCGATTTGATTCAGAATCCCGGCCCTGTGATGCGAGTGGGTTTGGGTGGACTAACGCTTCCTTAGCGAGTTTTTATATCACACGATATTACACATTAGCCAAAAGCAATCATTACCAGAATTTGAACGGCCTGATGCGAATAAGGATCCCATGTCACCCTTTCATTAAATTCTGGCGGCACGACAGGTCCCGTGCTAATATTATTCTTCTTGTCCTCATCTATTTCCCACTCTAGCCACATTGCGAAACCATTGTATGTCCCCTCACTGTAATGAAATAATTATTTAAATAATATGAATATAAAACAAATTGGGAATACATATACAAAGTAGAATCTCCTTAATCCGGTACTATGTTAAACCTGATGTTGCCGGATTACTAAAATGTTTGAAAAACAGGAAAAATAATAAAGTGTTTTAGAACTTTTAATTTTAATATTGTAAGTACATAAGTACATAATTCCATATTTAAAGGATTTTCATATACTTATTTAGTTAAATTCTTATTTTTTTATTATTTTTAAATCTTTATTTTATTTTAATTTTTGTTTTATATGTGATGTATCACCTTACTACTGTCTCTCTTGTACATATTTTGTATATATATATATATTTTTATTATATTTTTTATAACTATTGCATGTATATTTTATATGGAATGTGTGGGACTGCACTAACCTCCCCACATACCGGAATAAACATTTATTATTATTATTAAAAAAAAAAAAATGTTTTTCTATTGTTTACCAAAATAATCTCTTATCGACGATTGTTTTTTCAAATTCAAACATTGTTTAAAAACTCTGACACCGACTCGGATAGTGCCGGTTTACTGGAGGTGGCAAATTAGTGTGATTCTACTGCATTTGCAAGTATATTAATGTTTCAAGTTATACTGTTTAATTTATTAACGTTCCATCAAAAAAATTATAAATTTTCCAAAATATTTTATTATATTGGGAGTATGCATTAATTCGTGCGGTTTTTTTCGAAAATTAAGGCTTTATTGTGAAAAAATGGTTATACATTCAATGTTCAAAGTATTGTCCATGGGAAGCTACGACATTTATCCATCTTTCTGGCAGTTTATGGATTCCATCCCAAAATAATAATAATAATTTTATTTAATTTCTAATACAATTACAAACATGTTATATTTAATGCGTAAGAGAAATTACAGGTACTTATTTAATATTTGTAAAACAATGTACAAGAAAAAAAAAATATACTAAAAATAAAAAATAAATTCAGAAATATTTAAATAAATTCAGGCAGTGGTGAAGATCGCGTCAATGAGAAGAGATTCTTTCAAGAATCAATAGAATTTCCCTTTTGAATCTCTCCTCACTGACGCAAAATATTTCGATATCCTGTGAGATTTTGTTCTCCTGGGAGGATTCCAAATAGCCGACCCACTCTCCAGCCTACTATGGACTAAAGAGAAGTATAATATTCTAAGAGTACGAGTATCCCGAAAAACCCTCACGGTCCGAATGACAAATCCAAACATTTTTAATGCAGATTGACATACCCCATACCCCTTCGATATGAACACGAAACGTAAGTTTACTTTCATACACGATTCCAAGATCCTTTATAGTAGAAACACGCTTGAGATTATGACTGAGCATAGTATATCTGTGGTAGGTGAGACTAAATGCTCTGGTGAAAGACAGGACTACGCATTTTGAGATATTGAAATGAAGCTGATTTCGTAGGCTCCATTCAGAGATGTTATCAATGTCAGCTTGAAGACGTAGGCAATCTAAAATATTTCTAATCATCAAAATTCATCAAAATTTGCGTGTTTTTTGTCAAAAAAATGCTTAAATACTTCCCACCTACTGCTAGGCGGGAAATAAACTACGCACATGTATGTGACAGACAGTTTGCAAGATACTTTTACCCATAAATCCTCTTGATCAGTTTCTAGGGCGTGGATGCGTTCGACCTTTAACCCTTCCACGCCCTCAAAGGCAAGGAGACAACCGCCACCCTGCCTGTGGCCATCTCCAGTGTCTCGATCCCTTCTAAAAACTAAGAAGTCACCACCAAAAAGCTCAGAGGTTAAAACACCCGCATTCAACCAAGTCTCGGTCAGCGCTAAGACATCATAGTCACCGGCCGCAACATTATTGTAGAAATGCGAGCATTTAGTTTTCAACCCCCGAACATTCTGGTAGTAAAAGCTCTTTTTTCTATGTAAGTCCAGTCAGCTGTTGCCGACCACGACAGCTGGAAGTCGCGGCGCCACCAGCCTAACTTGCCATTCTTTGATGAATGTGCCGCGGCCAGTGTTTTGATTTCAAAAACCTCGGCAACGGCTGACGGAGGCATGCCAATTTTAAAAGATGAGTACTCACCCTTTGATTTAATTTTTGCTATTGCAAACGAAACGGTATTTACGAGCGAATTAAGGTAAAGCGACATGTCATCACAAGAGGTGTTAGGATGTAAGGGGTAACAGTGAAAAAAAAAAGTTAGTTGGGACCTCAGTTGCGCACATTTTCTTGCTACCCCTTACGGTGACACGCCGCTTATTTGTAATTTTGATCCATTCAGGTGGTTTATATGGACAAGAGGGTTGTGAAATGATGGCATCAGCTGTAACTGTCTCCTTAGTAGTCGGAGCGTCAGATGTTACCGGTGTGGGTGGTAAAGATGGTAGAAACTTCTTAACCCGCAGGCTGCCATGCGCACATATACATGATTACAGTTTCCGAGCCGTCAGTTCCACGCGCAAACATACATGATTTCAAATTCGTCTTACGATATCTCGACTCTCTTCGTATAGATGGCACAAAACTCAAGATTAAAAATTTATTTGAACCTTTATCTAGCGACATCTCTAAAAAGTCCTGACAAATGATTTCGTTTATGTTAACAAAGACCTCGTCAAAGAGAAGACTCCAATATTTCCCCGCTCAGTAGTTTGAAATTACCGCTCGCGTGCAGATGTGTTAGTGTGTCACGTGGTTTCATTTTGTAAGTAGACGGTTCGCGAGTGTACGGAATCTGCAACGAATCTTTTTAATGGAATAAGATTTTTCTTCCGCCTTCCGAGTGAAAAAAATAATAATATACCGATTTTATTTCAATTGCTTGCCATCAGAAACTTATCGAGTGTGTTCATTTGTTTTCTAGGATTATTTGTTTAACCTTTTATCATGGCTCGACGTAACTTGTGTGAAGAAGAAATATGAGAATATTGTCTCGATATTGACTCTGACTGTGAATTTAGTGATAGTGAGTGATTCCGCCAGTGAAGTAGGCAGTATAAATGTAGAAGAACACGTTGAAAGTAACATTGTGGAATCGAATGATCAACTCTTGGACGAACCCAGCACGTCAAATCAAACTGATTTTGACAGGAATATATGGAAATCAGATCATTTTGTTCCAATTATTCATGATTTCGATGATTTCCTTCTGGCGTAAACTCTTCTCCCCTTTTAACGGAAAATTCCGAAGAAGTTAATTTTTTTGAACATTTTTTAAATATAAGTGTTATGTCTGATATTGTATCACAAACCAACAAATATTACGCAGCGACGATGCAGAAAAAAGTTGTATCTGAACAATCAAGGCTACGTAAATGGGTGGACACTACGATTAGTGAAATGTATGTGTTTTTTGCTATAACAATGCTGATGACGCGAAATAAATACCACTCCATAGCAGAGCATTGGTCGACAGATCCACTTCTTACGAGTGCCATTTTTGGAAAAACGATGCCTAGAAATAGGTATCAAATATTATTGAGAATGTTACATATTTCTGATCGCGACACGCAAATTCCTGGCAATAAATTGCATAAAATAAAATTACTCATTAATCCAACTGCGGGGAGTGAGGGGAACGAGTCGGGCAGCGACAGCTGTGCAGACGCTGAGACCGGCGGACGGCACTGCTTGATTGTACCTTCGGCTGGGCGTTCGGCAATACTCGTAAATTCCAAAGTGAGAAGCGGCGGAGCGCATACGGTCAGCTCCAGTGGCGGACGGAACAGCTCACTCGCATCTTCGGCTGCGCGTTCAAAAGTGTTCGGGATTACCGAAGAGCGACCGGCCGTTACTGCAAGTCACTGTTGACACTTCGCGCACTATCACAAATAGTTAACTTGGAAGTAATAACTTCTCCGGCTTGGCGGCCAAGAACGAATCGAGCCAATTTTTGATAACCTGTTCCGAAGTGAAGCGTATTCCGGTGAGGGCATTCTGCATTGATCTGAACAAGTAGTAATCAGAAGGGGCCATGTCTGGGCTATAAGGCGGGTGAGGTAGAACTTCCCACCCACTGTTTTCCAAATGTTTTTAACCGGTCTTGCAACATATGGCCGAATTGTCATGATGATTATGGATTCGTGTCTAGTCGCATATTCTGGTCGTTTTTCCGCAATCGATCTCTTCAAACGAATCAATTGTGTTCGGTAGAGTCCCCTTTGATCGTCTGACCCGATTTCAACAGTTCATAATACAACACACCCTTGTGATCCCACCAAATACAGAGCATTACCTTGGCGCCATGGATATTCGGCTTTGCCGTGGATGTTGACGGTTGGCCGGGCTTCACATACGATTTCTTGCGCTTGGGGTTATCGTAATGAATCCATTTTTCATCACCAGTGACAATCCTATGCAAAAATGATTTCTTTTTGTGACGTTCAAGCAACATTTCCGACATGCAGAATCGGCGTTCGACGTCTTTTGGCTTCAAATCATACGGCACCCGATTTCCAAGCTTTTGGATGAATCCCAATGCTTTTAAACGTCTGGAAATGGTTGCTTGATCAATTCCCAATGATTTTGCAAGTTCTTCTTGCGTTTGGCACGCATCTTCATCGAGCAATGCCTCCAATTCTTCATCTTCAAACTTTTTTGGCTGTCCGGGTCGTTCTTCATCTTTTAAGTCGAAATTGCCACTTTTAAACTGTGCAAACCACTTCTGGCACGTTCGATCAGCTAGAGCATGGTCACCATAAACCTTCACTAAAATACGATGACTTTCGGTAGCACTTTTCTTCATGTTAAAGTAATGAAGAACTCCCCGCAAAAACACTTTATCTGGCACAAAGTTCGACATTTTCAAATTAATAGAAAAAATTGTTGTTTACGCTTCAACCAAATGACATACTGAAAAAGAAGCGCAATGACAGTAGCTTTCAAATGAATATAGTCACGGATGAACACACCGCGAAATAGTACTAGTAACGCCCTCTCTTAGAAAACCGCACGAATTAATGCATACTCCCAATATATACATACATTGTGATAATGACATTATTCATATATATATGTATTACTTAAAAAGTAAATATTCTTGAATAGACAACAAAAACTCACAATTCACATGGAACGGAGCCCGATACCACTTGAGTTGTTTCTTGCGTTTTGGTCATGTCAACCTCCACGAATTTAACAGGCTTCGAACGGCATATAGCTGGATATTCCCACAGAGGTTGAGGCTCGATCTCCATATCAGTGATGTCTCTTGAGTTCTAAAGAAAAGAAAAACAATGCTCCTATTATATTATAATCATTCTGTCATTTCAACAGAAATACACCTGCAATTTTCAGCAGCAATAATAAATTATTAAAGGAGGTAGGTGGTTGTACCTTGACAAGTTTGTCGAATGTCGTCAAATTAATATTCTCACAAATACCCAAAGGAGCTTTAATTTTGTGTAGATCCAAAAACTCTACTGTCATTCCCCACACACTGCAAACACCGGGCAGTATTTTGACATCTTTTTTGAGCCTCGATTTGTTTGTTTCAATAATGTGCCCCAAATGTAGGTTATCCCAGGGATATATGGCGGTGTTGTAGTTGGGATCTCCAAGAATTAAGGATATAGTGTCGCCAGGGTACAACTGGAAAGCCGCATCCACATCCGGTAAAACAACAACATTATCCCAGAGGTTATTGAATGATATGTAGGACTGTAATATCCTCTTGGTGATGATGCCAGACTCGATATAAATTACTTTCTGAGCTCCCATTTTAGCCACAGCCATGCCCATCAGAGAAGCACCATTCAGACAAAGACAAATGGTATTTTCGTCAACATTCTTTTTCAAAGCTCGCAGAAGTTTTTTGTTTCGGGTTCCGTCATTCATGCAAGCAATATGGGTTCTTGAAAATTTCATGTGAGCACCGCAATCACAAACAGGGCGCTTTGTGTCTTCCATGGAAACCTCACTCTTACTTTTCTTCAGGCTGAACCAAAGAGAATATTCATCATGGGAAGCTACCAAAACTACTTGTTCATCTTCTGTAACTGGTATCTCTTTAGGGAAATAATAAACTGCTTGCATCCAATGATCTCTCCATGGAATGGTATCCTGAGGTCGCTTGTTCTCGAGGTCAACATCGGGGTGACTCCACCACGGGGCACAACTCAGAAGGACTTTCCCTAAAAGTAATATAAGTATATATTAGCAACCAAAGAACGTATTGTACGTTTTGTAGACTAAAATTTAAATTATATTATATATCGTCGCAGGAAAGCAATATTGCTGTAACACCCAAAGCCATGTAAAAAAACGAAAGATTTTGTGGCTTATGTATCAATTAAAAAATGTTATATTTTTATGGAAAGTTTTTCCAACATCGTACAGTTCTTATTTTTCATTGTAGAGTCACGGGACCCAGGTAGATCGGGGCGGAAAAAAAAGCCCTGTGGAATGGTGTATACAAAGTATTTTCATGGGTAGTGGTGGTTACAGCAGTATTGCTTTCATGCGAATATATGTAGTATAATTAATACAGGCATTACAAAACAGTACACAATGTCAATATATTTTTATAGTTGTCTTCCAATGAGAAATAGAATAAAGTTGCTCATTCGAAGAAAAGTAATATGTGTATCGGACGGGTCATGGGGAGAATCTAGGATGCTACTTTGGGAGATCATCTTCCATTGTTCCCGCAGTCCTGGCGCAATGCGCTCCCTGATATAATGCCCAACCGGGTCATTAGCGTGAAATGGTTGGTCGAGTAACGAACAGCACAACATTTACGGGACGCTGCGAAACGTTTACGGGACGCTACGAAGCATTTACCCCGGTTCCCATTCCTCCAACCTTGCGAGTCCCCAGCTCCCTTAGGTTGTCTAAGTGCGCACACCAATCAGAACGTTCCCATTCTGGGTTGACTCAGAGGTAGTGCGAAGAATATTTATGCAATATGTAGATTAAGATTAATGGAGTTCAGCCAAAGATATGAAATAATAAATAATACAGAAAGATAGACCGGACTCCCATTAGTATATAAATAGTAATAAGGCAATGATGATAGATAAAAGAATTATATTTAAGAAATCCCTGAATCTTACTGGGTTAGGTAGGGTGCTCATATTTACCCTTGCACGTTGAATGATAAAATAAATAAAAATGCTAGGACGCGGTTTAGGTTACGCAAAAAGGCTGGGAGAGGCGAATCTCATGTATATCGTGGTTTTCTGCTGAGGTTAAAACAGCTGAGGCCTCGAGTTTGTAAATATACGCATCGAACAAAGCCGGACCTCCCGAGCCCTCGGCGCTGCATTGTGAACAGCACAGCGGCTGGGCGTATAAATTCAGTGCGCACCCCCTATAGAGTCACTCTCACACTTTGCTCGCCGACAATGCCTTTCCTGACATTCACTCAACCTGACTGCCTCTTCTGTCTGGACATACAACTGCCTTTGACTTCGCTACCCCTCCACGCCAACCATGACAACCATGGATCATCGCCTCTTCCCATCATTAGATACCCGACCTAGCAGAGTTCAAACCATCAAAATCTTTCCCCCTTTGCAAAGGGATCGATATTTGGAGATCCCAGGAACGAGCCCGAGGCCCTAGACATCGCGGGTATCATCAGACTTTAGTAGCGCCCCCTATCTACAGTCTATGTGGGGGAAAGACATCCCTTATAATATTGTTATGCATTATGATATCACAATATCAAAGTAATCATTATATTTTTCATTTCTTTTTTCAATGATATGATATACATAATTAGATGATAAAATTTAAGTGTACAATTTTGGCTAAGAAAAAGGATTTTTATTTTAAGTAGTTCTATGACAATGAAGAGAACTGGCTCTTGTTGAGCTGAATCAATTGAAATCGATATATTACCTTCTGTGTCCATTTTCAAATCCCACCACATAAAAATCATCTGGGCATTGCCCGTGATCAATGACTGCCCCGACTTCATGAAAGTTTTTTGTTTGGTCAGCCGAGTTTTCCCCGAAAAGTCATACTGGAGAACTGCAAATGGTGGTAATACTTGTTTGAATGAAGTCAAAGGGTGCTGGCTCAACTGGATGTCGTGGACAGCCGCAGAACCATTGCAGTCTTTCATCTGAGGATAAACGTATAGACAATACATAGATATTTTTTGTTTATTTTTATACTAACGGACCACTGTCCAATTATATAAAACACACAAAACACGGAATGAGAAAAACAAGAGCTACAGAAAAAGAACAGCGCATACATATTACATGAATGAAGCAATGACAAAAATATACATTTGAGAGAACATTCAATTCAAAGCCTGAACAAGGTTTTGGTAGAGTCCATAATGTTAGACATATTAAATGATATTCTTCGAGGTTTATTTCCATAAAGACTGAAAAAAATCATTTAGACTAGTAACAAAAATTTCAAGGCCCTGGCTTGAGTTAATAAGTCTCGACATTCTGGACAGTGGAGAATGGTACCCATAATTAGTAGAGTACTACAGGTAGATATATTAATACATACAATCTACCTGTAAAACAGACATAATAGCAGCCTGCTGCCAAAAGTCAAACACAATACTATTAGCTGTCATAATCTTAAATCAAACCATTAGTAAGGTAATTAATAAAATATATCTATTGAATTACCTCCCGTGGGGTGTGAATGAGAATATTCCCATCTTCGTCGGCAACATCCACAAGCTTATTCCATTTCTGCATCATAGGGCATTCCACAACCTGAGCAAATATAGTAGCGGAATCTGGTACAACAATGCAATCTTTCTCTAACAACTCATCATGAGCGTGGGTAAAGGTGAACAGAGCACCTTCTCCAATCAGTTCAGTATCAAAGACTTCAGTTACTAAGATGTTTGCCCTCTGTTTCATTTCACTATCTTCGCCGACTTTTATGTCTGTCGACCTTTTAGCAATTACTGTGATTTTGTCGGCAAATCCATTGTCCTCAATGATTTTTATAGCGCAACTTGCCATTGCTGGAAAGCCTTCGCACGCTATAATACTATCTGCACCACACTGTGCTGCCATTATGGAAAGAAGACCCGTTCCTGTGCCTAGAAATTCGGAAAGGTTTAATTTAAGAAAAATTATACAAATTTGGCAACATGTCAGTGTGACAAAGGAGATAAACTACAACGGTAAGTGCAATATTAGGTAATTTTTATGACATAACAATTTTCACACCATAACTGTGGGTAATATAATGGAGGATTGGTTTAGGCGCACACAATCATTAATATTGTTTGTATTAACAATAATATTGAGCACTCGCGGCTCGTGACTTTTGAGTGAGCTGGAGTGCTAAGATTGAAAAATACGACGTTATTGATGTTATTGAAGCCAAAAATGATTTTTATTTTTGTTTTCAAATTTCAATTTATGAAGATGTTTTTTTGTATGGGGCACTGCCCTACCTACCATCTAAATCTTCATACAAAAAATAAAAATTTTGAAAAAAAAAAAAATCATTTTCGGCTTTAACATCAATAACGTCGTATTTTTCAATCTTAGAGCTCTAGCTCACTCAAAAGTCACAAGCCGCCACTGCTATTGAGTGTGTGATAGATCTAATAAGCATTAAAAGGAGAATAATTGATAAATTTCCCAAGGTCAATCAAAAATATTATTCATTTTTGTACACAATCAATAATACTATATAATAAGACCGGTCAGTGGCTGAGTTGGCATCGCGTTTGGGTCTCACCCAGGAGTCGTGAGTTCAATTCCTCAACTGGCTAAGTCCTCCATTGCGACACAAGCAACATCTTCCGCTTACTGTGATGGTAGTAGGAGATTTTCAAATATTGTCAGGTTATTCGTAACCAGGGATATTTGTCTTTCTTTTAATAAAAATTTTTTTTTTTTAAAAACTATTTTTTTTTAGTATCTCTTAATACTATTGGGCGTAGTGATGTACACCCGGACCTAATATAAATTCACCAAAGCTGGGAATTTTATTTTTTTATTTACCTTCGGTACGCCGAGCTCCTGAGATCTAATACTTCTGTAGTGTGCCGAAGATAAATTTGCCTGTGTCTAATATTACTACTTGTTATGTAAAATCGGCATCTTTAGTATCTCTTAATACTATTGGGCGTAGTGATGTACACCCGGACCTAATATAAATTCACCAAAGCTGGGAATTTTATTTTTATATTTACCTTCGGTACGCCGAGCTCCTGAGATCTAATACTTCTGTAGTGTGCCGAAGATAAATTTGCCTGTGTCTAATATTACTACTTGTTATGTAAAATCGGCATCTTTAGTATCTCTTAATACTATTGGGCGTAGTGATGTACACCCGGACCTAATATAAATTCACCAAAGCTGGGAATTTTATTTTTTTATTTACCTTCGGTACGCCGAGCTCCTGAGATCTAATACTTCTGTAGTGTGCCGAAGATAAATTTGCCTGTGTCTAATATTACTACTTGTTACGTAAAATCGGCATAGTAAACGTGCATTGCTTGGCAGTTTATACATCGTTATCCCGTAAACTAATTTGTGTTTACCCCCTCTCCAAGCTATATCTCAAAAAGGGTTCAACTTATTTAAAAAATGCATATGACCAATCTTGCAAATAATGTTTTCCATAACTTTCATGAAGACTTTATCGGTGTACAATGAACGGGAGGCGAGTTATTCACGAAATACCAACTTTTGTGACCTTTGACCTTTAATATCACCAATTGCCCATCTGACTTTTTTAGAATTTTGTCAAATAATATTTGTAACATTGAAACGTGCGTGTATAATAAAATTCAGCTTTGTAGGAATCATTCCGACCTAAAATCCTTATCTGACTGGGCTATTACGCATTCTCTAGCGTGGGTAAAAAGATTTATTGTGAAGTATTTTACATTCAGGGATTGCTAATTTTGTTTCTTCGTTTTGGGTTAGGCACCACGTCTTACGGATGGCCGAACCTTTCGCCACCATGGCTTTTTTAGTATCGGACAAACCATTCGCATGGAAGGCCCATTAGAAGCATCTTCTCTTCCGTAGTCTTGTTCAATGTATTTAAGTTAGTAGGTTAAATTCTTAACCGTTCATATGCCCACTAGCCTGCACTGACATCCCGAGGTGTCTCCTGCTCATGCGTGCTGACCACATACGTACTTTGTTTGTGACCCATTCATTGACTTGCAGTCTGAATTTTCCGAATGGTATTGGGCATATGTGCACCTGATGTTTTATATATTTATTATTAAATTTAATAAAAATAAAAACAAATAAACAAAAACTTGTTGATGGATTGACTAAAATATTGATGAATTTTTAACATTTTTAAATTGACAATATATTTTGAATTGAGCCCAAGCGACCTTTTGAAATCCATCAATAATATTGTCAATATTATTGTTGTGTGCAGCCATAAGTTCCATCCAACAGATGTTACCCTGTTGTCAAGGGTCACGTGTCTCATACAAGTCAGTTAAACCGGTAAGAACCCGATACCGAGACATGTCTTTTTTGTTAAAAAAATGATAAACTAACAAAAACAGCTCATATTATTGTAAACAAAATTTTAACTTAATTGATTGAAGTCTCGTATCGACCTGTCGACGCATGCGCGCACGGGTAGTGCGTTGTTATCAAACATCATCCCATGTCTCATAGGAACTATATTATTTTTATATTTTTGTAATAATTAAAATACCTTACCAATATCCAAAACGTTAGCAGGTTTTCCAGCTTCGTGCATTTTGTCGATAGCAGCTTTGAGTGCTATAAAATATTTTTGATTGCGCTCTGTATCATGAAGCATATCGGCAAAACCGGATCGTGCAATTTCCTGATGATAGTCATAATCATCTTCGTGAACATTCCATTCGGAGCACCCGATAACACCATTGATTTCTTGAGTAAAAACAACCATCGTAGATGATTAGTTCTCACTGTACAAGAAAACACAACGCGATTTTTAGGTTAAATGATAAGTTGGTCGTATTTTGACAGCACCAAACACATTTTTACTCCTCAACAAGTCAAGATGATCAACATGAAGTCAGGCTAGGAATCTGGGAACGAGAACCGACATGAGCTCGCCGCAAAACAATTCAATCAGTGGAGATACCAACTTACAAGGGTCATATTTCACATTGGGCATAGAGCAATTTTCACGAATACTCTAAAAGCATATACAAAATATTTGTATACTCACCGGCCGGTATTTCAGTATACTACTAAAGTACTACATCGTAAAATAAACCATCCTTAATTCCTATTTTAGAAAGTCGGCAATTCCTTTGAGATTTTACGGGACAGCAATAAACACCTCAAAGGAAATGAGCCGCCCGGCGGAACGGCCCGCTGAACAATGCGGGTCATAAAGGGATACCAGGAAAACAGTCGGGTTCAGTCTTCCGCGCAGGAAGCACAAGAGTTGGCTTGAAACTTCCGATCAGGAAGGTTCCTATTCTCGCTCCTCAGAGAGGCCGCCCAGGTCCGTTGACGACGAGTGAATTTTACGCTTCTATCCGAGAAGAAAGTGCGAACTCTGCCTTTCGGAGATCTACGGCAGAGTCGCCCAGGCTCTGTACCGCGAGTGAACCCCCGCTTCTGCCCAGGAAGTTACTGATCTTCGCCCTTCGGAGATCAAACCCCTGAGACCTCCCAGGCCGCTGATTATCGCCGCGTTTGTACCTACTCCCGATCCGGAGGTGCTTGGATACCTAGTGCGAACGCGAGGACTCTGCATACAAAGCAGCCACTTGACCCTGGACAGCCATCAGTAAAGGGAAGTGCCTCTGACTCTCATGATAATTCTTCCACCCTGTCGTCAGCCAAGTGAATCTCTAACTTTAAGAAACAACTTTTTCTTACAATGAAGCCAGTGAACCTCTAATTTTAAAAATACAACCTTTTGTGTAGATTTAACGAAGTAATTGGTTAATTTTAAGTACAAAGACTTTACAAGTAGATTTAAGTACTGGCCTATCTGGTTTTATTGAATTATTGTGTTTAATTAAGATTAACTCTAGTTTAAGACTAACCCCACGACTATCAAAATAAATGACTTGTAACTACCTAAGATTGCTTTTCAGTTCCTAACCTTTTTGCGTTATTCCTAGAATTATCCCCACTACACTACCCACCGTCTTATCACGGTCAATAAAATTGTCGATATATACGACCAATATAATGAATACTCTCATTTATAGTAACAATAGAGGTAAATTCACTTACAACAACTCAATTTCTTCCAAGGAAAGTGTAATCGTTTATACATTTCAATCTGACCTCATTATTGTTTTTGGTAAATATGCACAAAAGCACGCATTTTTCTCGTCATTTTTATATTATTCAAAAAATCCAAACTAAGAACCTAAAACGTTTTTTAGGTATTTATTCGATACTCAGAACTTCAATAGAAAAATACATAATTAAAAATAAAAATATATACTGTCAGGTTCATAAATTGCACATGCGGAGGTCCAAAAAAATTCACTTCATTTTTTACTTTATTTAAATAAAAATACGTAAATATGTTAGAGGAATCGACGCCCTCTTTAATGTTGTTAATATGATATGACATTTGTAGGAAGCGCCAACTGTAAAATCATCTTATTATTTAACCCAACCTAATACCCTTAGTTGAACCCCAAAGAACCTATAGGCCACTTGTAGATTTGTGGTTTGGGTTTTTATCCGTGCCGTCGTCTTCGACGACGGCCGGGGTGAATCTAACAATTTTACAAGAACTAAAAAATTAAAAATTAAGTTCATTTTGTTGGACCTCCGCATGTGCAATTATTTTTTATTTATTTTTATGAACAGTATATTTTTTTCTTTTAAATTATGTGTTTTTCCACTGAGTCTGAGTATCGAAGAAATACCCTTTTTTATATATAATTCAATATATTAATTAGACAAATAGGTTTTTGAGTTCTCAGTTTGGGTTTTTTCGTAAATAATAAAAAAAAACCTAACCTAAAAGAAAAACTTATAACTTTACCAAACTTTAAATTAATTAAACTGCGAGATTTTGCTTCTCCGGTGACTGAAATAGTTGTTTTTTTTTTAAATTTAATGTAAATCAAATTTAATAATGTTATTATTAAGTTCTGCAAGTATTTTTAGTTGTTGTGAAGGCTCTTTCGGTGTTTAAGGCCATTTTCAAATTGTGGTTAATCCACATTGCGAGGACTTATTTATATGATTTAATTTACCCTTTAAAATTTTGGATGGATGGGTAATGATTTATTATCGGTAAAACCGATTTAGTTAGAAAACAATTAAAATTCAGAATTCTCAGTTGAATTTTAAAAGCACTTCTTCAACTGAGAATTTTGAAGAAGAGCTTTTAAAATTCGCAGAACATCTTTTAGTAAATAATCACGTCCCGCTTGACAACAACAAATCTAAACCCTTACAATAGAAAGAAAGGGTCTAAGATTAAATTTACTTGAACAGTTAGAAATTAACAAACGAACTAATGACCCTAATATAACATTAATTAATAAAGTAAGGAAAATTATATACTCACCGCTTCTCAGTATGTTCACATTATCAAAACAATACAACACATTTAAATAAATCAATTAAGAAAACATTGTCAGTTAAATACGAGTAAAAACATATTATAAATGTGAAAAACCTCACAGAATTCAGAATTTTAATTGCTTTCTAACTAAATCGGTTTTACCGATAATAAATCATTACCCATCCATCCAAATTTTTAAAGGAGTGGGGGTAAATTAAATCATATAAACAAGTCGTCGCAATGTGGATTAACCACAGTTTGAAAATGACCTTAAACGCCGAAACAGCCTTCACAATAATAGCAACTAAAAATACTTGCAGAATTTAATAATAACATTATTAAATTTGATTTACATAAAATTTTTAAAAAAATTAAATGGAGTTCTACGAATTACACACAAAAACAATTAATGAAATAGTTGTTCCTCATTGTAATTTAAGTAATAACAATTGTTTTACATATTTTTTGTGCGTATTAAGAAATACGTGCTTATATGCATATTTAATTTATTTTTTAAACTTTTTTGGCAAGTTCGTTCGTCGAATGTTCATGAACTATGCGAACAGAAAATCGCTGGAGATGATATTACTGTTTACAAATCAATACCGGGGTAAATAGGTTCGACAACAATATATTTTTTGTTACTGGTATACATTGCGAAGAAACTTCGCTATAATAGAAGGTCGAAAAAGGTAGATAGCCGCACATTTTATAACTTTTTATTGTGATTTTTATATAAAATTTCTGCAATAGAAGTGTCCAGTTTCAGATATTTAATAGTTTAAACAAATAATCTATCTATTTCCTTAAACATATATCGTTTTTTCCGCAGATTTTGCGATATCATGGCGGTGCCGTCATCAGGCGTTGGTAAGCAATATTACTTCGTCTTAATTTCATTAGTCGTACAATTTCTTACGGAAATTGTTCGATACATTCCCATTTAACATTTCAATAACAGTATCGAGAATGTATTCATCTTGCGTTACGAGTATTTTCCCTATAACCCCACCCTTACTATTGTGACATGTTTCAGTCCATAATGCATTGAACGCCGGAGTTTCGCATTAATTTGTGGATATTAATTTGCAATGTTCGTTTCGCAGTCGTTCCTCGCAATTTCCGTTTGTTGGAAGAGTTGGAGCAAGGTCAAAAGGGTGTTGGAGATGGAACCATTTCTTGGGGACTGGAAAACGATGATGACATGACCCTAACACACTGGACTGGGATGATTATTGGCCCCCCAAGGGTAAATTATTTTGTTTTGTTTCTTGAGCAGCAATTGTTATTATAAATACGAAATGCATTTAACACTAGTTCAATTGAAATTAATTAATAAACAGCAGAAACCTTTTGTTCTAAGGTGTATGAAGCCTATGGAAGCTGGGGGTGTAGGGGGCTTCATCTGTCAGCCCTACTATTGGAGAAATCTTTTTTGTTAAATTATTTCTATTTTCAGATACATCTCAACTATTTGTTTTTTTGGAGACCTATCACTTCATGATTTTAAAAATTCTCCAATTTTTTTCCTGCAAATATATCTGTGCCTAGTGATGGGTAAATTTCCGGGAATATTTTTTTGGGGAATATTATGGGAATTTTCATCCAAATGGTAAAAAAACACATACCAATTTATTTATTTTAAATGCAAATACAGTATAATACATTTTTAAACCAATCAACTCATTTTAAATCCAGCACACAAAATAATATAATAACGTTTACATGTATAAGGTAAACGTAACTGCTGTTATTAATGAAAAATCTCCATAGAAGACTATATCTTACTATTTTATCGGTGCATTATAATAGATCGTTCATCAAGGCTGCCACATCAATTGAAATAAATTGATAAATTACATTTAGAACATGCTGAGGAGAGAATTTTTGGAAAATACCGAATATTACCGAAAGTGTTGATATTTGAGGCCAACCAATAAGCGTGTGATGTCACGGTACATACAAGTGTGACATCATGGGGCATGATTGTATACAATTTACCCGAGTTAATTTTGAGCGCTTCTAACTTCTTCATTTTTGGAGATAGACAACCCCATTTAGAATAACTTTCTTAATAAAAGTAATCATTTCCTGACTTTGGGAATTTGTGTTAGGCTGGGGAATATTCCCGGGTACACATAACTTATCTATGCCTAAATGAAATCACAGTAGATAATTCTCAAGCTTAACAGTGCAATTAATCTGATAATTTTATAACCTGCTGGGTTTTTATCATTTATATCAATCTCAATCATAAATAGACTGGTTCAAATTGAACTATGTGTACAATCTAGTTGGCTGAAGTTAAAACATGTAGACCCCTTGTGCTATATTTGTAGATGCCAATTCTAATGAATTTCATAAAAACTCTCTTCTATGATACGAAAGAATCGTTATCTTTATAATCAAATAAAATAAAGCAATTCGGTTCTCTTAATTTTAGTTAACATAATTAGCATAGTTAACTAGCCTCACAAATCGAAAGTTGTGTGTTAAATCTGTGATGCCTGGTTCTCAGTCAGGGATATGTTTTGCTTAATTACTTTTTATGTACATATATAATATTATTTTTGCAACTTTTTCATTTCAGACTCCTTATGAAAATAGGATGTATTCTTTGAAAATTGAGTGTGGCCCGAGATACCCCGATGATGCTCCGGTAGTCAAATTTATGTCTAGGATTAATATGAATTGTATCAACACTTCAAATGGCGTGGTACGTATATAATTTCGCTTTTGTAGATTTATTTAATCCAAACTGAATTACAGCTATAATGCCATGCCACTAATGACATAATAACAAATGTATACCTTATCACAGGTGGATCACAGGCAAGTACCGATCCTGTCCAGTTGGCAGCGCGGCTATACTATCAAGATCGTGCTCCACGAGCTGCGCCGCATTATGACCCTGAAAGAGAACATGAAGCTGTCCCAACCCCCAGAAGGGAGCACGTTCTAGCGGGATTACCTGACCTCACATTTTCTCTTATTTGTTAAGAATGTATAATCCAAACCAGTCGCTGATTTAATTCTTTGATCAATTCTGATTGTTTAATTATTTTTGTTCATTGTACATTATATTTAGCAATACACCTCAGGTATAAGTTTTTTTATTTTCTATATACAAATATATATTCCATATTCAACGAGAATGAATAGTTCGTGATTTTTGCATTTTTTACAAATATTTAATGTAATATAAATGTCACCAAATTTAACTCTTAACAATTTTATCAAAATTGCAAAAAAAAATGTCTCGACAATTTGAAATATGAATTGTTAATTAATCTAGTTTTGTTGGGAGTGTTGCTACTTGGAATAAATATGAAAGGTGAGGGAAAACAATAGAAATATTATATGGCTGGAACAATGCAATCAAAAATAATGGCACTCTTCATGTTACTTTGCATAATACAACATTAAAGTCCTACTTTTACCACATTGCTTCATTGTCAAAATATTGAAAGCCTTATGTAAACTATGAATGTATTGATTATTCAATATGTGTTACGCTGTGGCTAATTAGGTTATAATTTAACTTTAAATATATACACTTGTAAAATGGTTTTGTTTATTATTTCATTTTAACTACCTACATAACTACCTAATTCCTTTCCACTGGCATTGAAAGAAAAATATATTTTGGATGCACATCTCAGTAAACCAAATAACATAATAGCGGAGCATTTCTTAAACCTTGGTTATTGTTTCACACTTTCTTCCGAGCCTGAAATACTGGGAAGGTCTAAAACTCACCGAGTTCGCCTAGTTACAAAGGCAATAGAAATTTATGGGTATCTGATTAGCATTACTAAGGATGATGGGTAAAAACCCAGCTTTGGGGGGGTATTGCCTATAAGAGAATGTTGTAACCTACATTGACTAAAGTAAACTACACATTAGCCTTGATGATGGATACTGCGAGGCTGTCCGAAACGCCCTGTTGGAAGTCGGCATGGCTTAGCACCTTGACGGTAACCCAACATAAGAATAAAAGAGGGTCGGGAGATGGCTTAACCCATCACTGGCACACAAGTCTGACAGACGACCTTGGTCATTTTGCTTAAAGCGACTTAACTTAACAAGGCGGAAACATACCAGAAGTCTTTTATTTGTGCGTACTAGCCAAGGGGTAAGATTAATGATCAACTTTTTGTCAATTGTGTGCACACCAGTTAAGGGTTAATAGAGATGGCTAACCAAGCTAGAACTCGGCAGGCATCCTCACCACAAAGGTTCTGAGAGAAGGTCTGGTCAGGGTGAGCTGACAGCAAATAAGGAGGTATCCAGTTCTCTCTATAAATCAAAATAAATGCATAATATACTGTGTTTATGAAGGTGCATTTTAGAATTGCCGGTAACTAGGATCCGAATTCGCCATTGCAAACTCAAGGTCGAGCTGTTGAAATTAAAAATACCATATGCTGCCAACCACTGAATGATGATTGTACCTTCCTGCACTAAGATGTTTGAATCCTTTGAAAACTGCTTTGGTAAGGGCCAGTTGAGGCACGGGTTTACATCCTTAGTTAACTTGGGTTTGGCGGCGATTTGATTAATTTAAATAAAGGTACATAATATAACACTTCAAAAATACAAAAAAACCTTTTCCATGCAATTATCTCGCTAAGTTCAGTGAAAAAATAATGAGTTTGAAAATTCAATTTCCTTAGAATATGATCAAGAATCATTCGCTTTCAGGAATTACCACCAATTTCTGAACACTGTTTGATACTAATGTGAAAAATATTCACTTGAATCAAAGTGCCCTTTTAAAGTTTTATAATGTTTTCCTTTCATTTCAACCATCTTGGTGTTGCCATTTAAACGGTTGCAGCACCCTCCATTTTTTCTACTTTATTTTGACAATCTGTAGACACTTGCCTTGGTGGCTGTGTTACGTTACTGCTTTCCAGAGGAAAGTGTGTTCTTACTTCATTCAAATCACTGCTAATTAAGAATAAGTTTTTTGTCTACAAATTTTAAGATTACAAAACACAGCTATCACATGATTTTCGGCAAGATTTAGCATGGTCCGTGAGTATCCTTCGACTGGCAAATATGAAAGTCCCTTCTCTGCACCACACACCTCGCCTGAACAAAATGGGACACAGTTTCATGTCTAGTTATACCCCGTTCCATAGTACAGAATGTACTCCTGGTATCGCCCTGCTGAGACACCATCATTCAGAATCGAAATGTTGCTTAAAATAACTTAAGCTATGTTTAATGATTAAATTTGAATACCCCATACCACATACCCCAATTGGGCATGCCACAGTCTCCGGACAATTGAGACTAGTGTGGTATTCATATAAAAAACGAAGAATCGTAAATAGTAGACTTATTTACTTCTTATAGCAGATGGCGGAAGATACTAGAATTAACAATTTGAGGGCGTCCATGGTCGAGGGGTAAGGTCCTTGACTACGAATCCGAAGGTCGCTGGTTCGAATACCAGTGTGCACAAGTAAATTTTATTTAATTAAATTGTCTAATTTTACATCAAATTCATATAAAATAATATACAGGGTGAATCAGAGCGGAACAAAACCAGCGACTCCTGAGCTATTTGAAGAAAAATTAATAGAGGGAAATTATTTCCCTCAGGACCTCCTATGGGAAGAAACTGTAAAAAAAAAGTATTGGACAGCAGAGTTGGAGTAAAAATGATTTAAATGAAAAAAAAAACAAAAAAAATTTGGGTACTGGGTACCAAAATGCCATCTACATTAAAACATAAAGTGTACATAGGATAAAATCTATTTTATATAGGAAAAATAAAAATAAATCCAGATGTTATTATAAAGTAGGTATGAAATGTAAGTGGATGCAATTTTGAATGCTTTATCCGTTTTTGGTGTAGCGATGAGTCGTTCATGAACGAACCATTCATTTGTGCTGGCTCATTTTGTTGACTCGTAAGCGTATGACTCCTGGTAAACCGATCTATGGCTCAATTGAACTGTAACTCTTTTTGACAAACCTTGGAACCACTTAAGAAAGACTATTTATTTATCTAAAAAAATAAACATATCTCAGATGTTCAATGGTATTCTTCGCATTTCTACGATTAAGCATCTTTAAATAAGGTCCTTTGTTCTAATTTGTTTATATAACATCATTGTATACGTGTCTAACTTCTACAAGGCTAAATTATACTCATGACCGTGGGACTTGCAATTAGTATTTGGCACCATCATGCATCTTAAAGCATTTGTTGTCAAGGCTCCACACATTCGTGTGTAATTACCGCATTTATACTTGTGTAGGCAATGTGCAGTACGTGAACGGCGCCTAACAGTTTGGCATCTGAACATTTTGTACCTACACCTATACGCTGAAAGCCATATGAGCTGG
Source organism: Halesus radiatus (assembly GCA_022606495.2). Classification (NCBI taxonomy): domain Eukaryota; kingdom Metazoa; phylum Arthropoda; class Insecta; order Trichoptera; family Limnephilidae; genus Halesus; species Halesus radiatus. The sequence goes on from JAHDVE020002710.1 coordinate 45,388, forward strand.
GAGTCGGCTCTTAAATGAGCCGTCGTTCAATTGGATCGTACGAAAATATTGAACTGGTACCGTGACTACTGCTCTTAACAAAATGAGTCATGACCCATCGCTAGTTTGGTGACCAGATCTAAATAGCCAGGTATTTCCCCACCTTCTTCTTTCCCATCTCCTTACCCTTTAGCCTCACAACATACCGACTCTTGTGTAGTATTCACATTTAAAAAATGAATCTACTCAAAATCATTTTATATACAGGAGCCCTACTTCCAGAAGAGGGAGATGCTGATATCATTCATATGTAATTCTTTGGAATGTAAGAATTTATGTGCAAACTGCCAATAATGAAAATAATAATCAAAGCAAACGCAGGGCCTATATTTACCTAGTCTAGGGTAACATCCAGTGTACGAGCTAATATTGGGTTTTACAAGTACGCTTAGCAACGAGCATTACGCGAGCCGCTCCAGACCCTGCGCAGAAAAATCCCACAATGGACTGCGCTGCAAACCGTTGTTACTTAAGCGGACCTTACTTTTCTGGGCGCTTCCTGGAGCGCTGCTTGAGGAGCTCTGAAGCGCATGCGTAGGAGAGCCTAATGTTACAATCACAACAAATTTTTGACCATAAATCGTCCCCTTAGAGGTAGAATTCATTAAGTGCCATACTAGATGTATGACTTTTACCTCTAATGGAGTGATGCACAACCTTTTTAATCAGAGGGCTAATTTATCCATTTTTAATTTGTTCGCAGGCTGTAAGGGGTAGGGAACATACAGATAGACATAGTTAACTTTACATTTGGCGGTAACGCTAACCTACTAAAACAATAACTTTTTAAAACATTTATCTTAGAAAGCCCAAAGTGCCGAAGGAGAAATTTCCGAAATCTCCGAAGCCAAAACAATAAACACTGTCGGTTCTGATAAATCTAAAATATTAGAGATATGAAAAAAAAATTCTTATAATTTTTGGTTGCTGATTTAAAATAGACAAAAGTTCGTCACAATACCTTTGTATTTTGTAAAACTGTACAAAAGGTTAAATATTTGGTCATAGCGAACGATTGCTCTTAATAAGAAAATCTCTTCTGTTACAACCTTTGGAAGCTTACCAGTATAAAACGGAACCCATTAAAAATATTATCATAGTGCTCACAAAAACACGCCACGGACGAAAATTTTGCTAGGTTCGAGGTCAAACCAGTTCAAGATTTTTATTGTTCGGAGTCAGATATCAAACAAAATTTTGTTGAAATCCTTTAAAATGCATCACACATCAATGTGCATACACACAACAATAAAAATCATTAAAATATTTTCCATATTTAAGGTCAAACCACAAAATTCTGTCATTATAAGAATATGTAAAAAAAACTTCATTAACTTTGAAGACGATTAAAATTTGCCTCTAATCCCTTTTCACAAACAGAACAGAAGCCATTTAATATTTTTTACTGCAAAACTTTTTGATATTTCATTTAGCCAAATGGGCCATACGACGATGCTAACAGGCCGCACGAAATTCGTCCGCGGGTTTTGCATCACCGCCGCCTTATTTCAACAAAAGAGCGCTTCGCGCTGATGTCTGTTTGTGACTGACTTCATCCGAGAAAACACAAGATAGTGTCAAAGGTCGGGTGGAAGGAAGGAATTAGATAGGTGAATGAATATCAAATGTATTTGCAAGGTTTAACTGAACAAACCGAGGTGCATGTCTACTTGCAATTTCTGAAAAAAAAAAAACCACTTCTTTGTAAAACTTTCAGGTTAGTGCGCCACCCGAGGATGAAAAATAATCCATTTACATGCGATCTATACGGATTTCACCAATTTACAGACCTTTCGACTACCAGGCAAGACAGGTCAATAAAATTGTTTACCCACTCAATAAAGAATTTCGAAATTTGAAAATGTTTGATCGATTTCAATAGAAGTAAGGACAAATTAGTGTACTTCGGACAGACACGCCCACAACACTGTTGGATTATTTCTCCAGTGTATTCCAGCATTTGATTGTTGGATACATATTTTTAGCATTTTACTAAAATAATGAACAAAAATTAACAATGTTTTCTTTATTTTTGGTTTTATTCAACATCAATAATTGAATACAATAAATAACAGTGTCGAGTATAGGTTGTCCGGTATTAAGAGATGACGCTGGGTATTGTGTTATGGAGTGAAGAATTATAAACATAATACTCATTTATTTAATGGTCCTTAGATGGTATCCAACAATATTTACAATCCAAATTAAATAAAAAAAAATCATTTATGTACTTATCATACTTTAAATACTATACTAATTAAATACAGATGTTACGTTGAGACTTGACAGATGGTATATAATTAGACTTGCACACAAAACTTATCTTTTGGTGAAAAGGGTAAGTGAGAAACGTATTATTTTACAGAAAATAATTTGTCAATTTAACCAGTTGAATGGTATACAGATAAAGAATGTGTAAGTCCTAAGTTCTTTAATCTTAAAAGATATAGATTAATCTATAGTCGATGGTGTATGCATTAATAGATTCCTTCAAAATTCTCTCCTCGTGATTAAGGACCTGGTATTATACTACAACAGAATTGATTTAAGGTTACACATAATGTGTATTGGTAGCATATTATGATCGCGGCTTGAATGCGAGCTTTCTTGACTTCATCGATGTCCACTTGTGGCGGTATAGGTAGTATAGGGACAGCCCCACGACGGTGGATATTCCAAAGAGCTTGACGATGGCGCGCTTCCTGTCATCGTGCTCCGGTTCTGAAGCCCACTTCAGGAATGTGGTGACGTCTTTAGCGAGTTGACTGGCCGTCGGGGGTGTTCCGTCAGAGTATTCAATGGCCTAAAAATATTCATAAATGTTATAATGCATGATAGACGTCAATATTTAAAAGCAGTACAATTTCTTCATCATAGAATTCGGCCTTCAGTGGGAAAACAAGAAATCCATAGACCACCGGAAATTGGTAAAAGTGACACAACTGAAGAAGCGAAATATGTGTCCTATCCACATCATCAAACTCTACAACCATTTTATCACATTCCCAATGTGTATATGTGTATTTGCATAATGTTGCAGGAACAAATTATTAGCGTGTAATAACATGCACACAGCGGCATACGGGTTACTATCTTGCCTACGTGTATATCATAACAAATATTACACGCATACCTCATCGTAGAGTGCCTTGGCCATGGAGATGGCTCCACCAGCGAAATAAGGATTGTAATACTGTCCCTCCTTCAGGTCGACGCCGGCCGGGGCGTCGTAGTAGCCGGTCAGGAGAGCGAAGATGTAGTCCTCCCCTCCCTTCCTGGCACCAACGATGTATGACAGGTCTGGTGGGTAGGAACCTAAAACAATAATACATGTCATAATAAAACTGTTCAAATAAGGAACTTCAGTCTATTTTTTAATCAATGTTGACCTTCTAACTTAAATACCAATATTTAAAAAAAAAATTAATTTTCATATAAAAAAAAATGTTTTGGGTTTGAATTTTACAAAGCCCACGAAAACACTCCAAATCAATGGCGTGTGAGGCATGACATCACATGGATGAAAATTTCCAGTTTGTATGACGAATTCGTCAGACGCCGACAATCCAATGATGCCAACCAAATAGGACGTCTTGTATAGGGCTAGCAGATTCTTCAATTGCTAATCCTATATACATACACATCTCAAGTACGTCCAACAATTGAATTTGGAAGTCACCTCTGGGCTGGAGTTCCCAAATACTTGAAACCTGCTGGGGGCACGATCGTCAGCAATGAGGAAGAGACTCGAGAAGAAATGGTTTTTGTAATACGTACTTTCCAAAAATACAAAAAAAAAACTCAAATAACAAATTATGTAGGTACCTTAAAATATGATGTAGAATCATCTACTTTCGGAAAGTACCACTAATTTCTGAACACAATGTAGACATAATGTAAAAAAACACGCACTTGGACCATATTGAACCATTTCAGTGTTGCCATTTAAAGCAATTTAAACAATTGCAGCGCCCTCAATTCTTTTCTATTATTATCTATCAGACTATATTTTTATAAGAACAGCTCTAGTAAATAATACAGGATTACAAACCGTTGTTGGCTGTTCTGGCAGCCTCTTCATTGGCATAGGGAGACGGGAAGTAATCGGCCAGCTTTCCGGGCCTCTGGTAGTAATCTCCCACATCATTGGGACCATCTTGGATCATAGCCTATTGCGAAACAGAGTTCAAGTTTAATTTATTATTTTCAAAAACTTCCATGAAAAATTTAATATTGTTAATTTTAAAATGTTAAAAATGCATCAATATTTGTCAATTCTTCAATACCAGGCGCACATATGCCCAATTTCATTCAGAAAAATTCAGACTGCAAGTCAATGGGTCACAAACAAAGTAGGTATGTGGTCAGCATGCATTCAATTAATTTATTATTTTTAAAACAAAATTTTCAATCTAAGGCTGCTCTCTGACGGTCCGGTGAGGAATGAACATTTCACTTGTTACTGCAGACACTGCACAGAAAAGTCAAGTTTGCTAAAGTAAGGTAATGGTTTGCAACGCAGTCCATTGTGGGACTTTTCTGTGCAGTGTCTGCAGTAACGAGTGAAATGTTCATTCCTCACCGGACCGTCAGAGAGCAGCCTTAGGGGTGTTTAAAGATATTGTATTAATATAAATAAACATTATACAGCAAGAATTAACATGTTGTAAAAGTAGAAAAAAAATTACATTTTATGCTTGCAGCAACAAAGCTTGCCGTTTAATAGCAGCTTCGTTGATGCTAAATGCATATGCAAATATCCAAATTGATCTGTTCAACAAACACCAGCATTGGCAAGTTGGTCCTGCAGGTTGGGAGATAAAACAGTCTATGCTGTCGGTGACGGAAATAACCATCGAGAACATAGAAATGAATGCTCTCCAGGATAGCCGAGTTTTCAAACCATCCACCAATCAGTCTGAAGAAATGTGTAGCAATGTTAAGAATTAGCTTAGCTTAGAGTTAAACATATTAATAACAAGAAAGAGTGAGAGAAGTTATAAAATTGCTTTTATCATCATCAGTTCTCAGATGTTCATGCTTACTTTTTGTACGAAAGCATGAACAATTTTTTTTTTACATTTGCATGACCCGTGTTCAAATCCAACAGCGGGAACCGACGTGTTCCCTATTCAATACAGTCTGAACGATGAAACGGAGATTGCTGAATGGAAAAATCATCATTAACTCTTTTTCGAACTGAATCACATAATTTGGTTTTCCAGCAGTAACTGTAACCTTTCTTGGTGACACTTCTGATATTAAATGATTTATTTTCTTCATTAAGTTGGCACCCCCACGTGTATGCTTCAGACGCCAAACAAACCATCTCATCCAATCGAAAAATGTTTCATTCTATGATACTGTATTGCAAAAATTTTAAAGGCATAGTTTTTAGAATTTTATTGGTTCTAGACACGGGTAAAAGTTTACTTATCCGCAACTCTAGGTTTCACTCCTCATAACAATATCTTTAACCGATCAATGATTTATTACTCTATGGAAAGAATTTTCAACTAGTAAGGGTTAGCTTTAACGAAAATATATTTATATTGTCCTTGGGAAAGGTTTCGCAATATTTTAACCACAATTTTTTTTACGTAACATTGTAACAAATAGAGGTTAGGTCTTAATCGTTGAATGTCATGAACATAATGATAGGTTTAGTCACCTCTGCTGCTTCTGCCTTGGCCTCCTCTTCGGTGTGGGAAACTCCAACCAAGTTACGGTAGGCGATGTATTTCAGGGAGTGACACGCCGCGCACACTTGCTTGTAGACCTCATACCCACGGCGAATACTACAAATAAGGATGTCATAAATATATAAAAAATAAATTGTAAATCATTTATGACTCTAGACCAGAACAGAAGTACATCCGACAAGAGTGACTTGATGAATGTTGCTTTATTGAGACGAAGCTGTGTCATGTGAATTTTTTCAATCTTGTAAATCTCCAGAACAATTTGACATCCAGTCAGGACTTCCAGCTGCCTGGAGCTAGTGGAACTATGACATCCCCAATGTGGGAATGTTGTGAGGTTGAAGTGAAGAATAGTGGGATGTACCCGACTATATTATCTGGTCACTAATTGATAGCAAACATCAACCATTGTTCAGGAATGTTTTCATTTATCTTTTCGCTGCCATTAGCAGCTACCGATGTACGAACAATCCGTGCCACGACTGCCATTCACACCATACGATGTAAATCGCGAGAATGATTGTCTGGAGGATGATATTTCGATGATCTAACAGTAGATGGGGCTAAATATTATTTCGTAAAATATTACGAACTGTTTCTTAGTGACATCTCTCAAAAAAGTTGATAATTTATATTGTTTACATTACACAAAGCAGCATCTAAAAAGGGTCTGCAGATCTCTTGGTCCACTTGTTTAAATCTCCCGCCGTTGTGACGTCTTGTGTGTGTGGATATCACGTGGTTTTTTCATTCTATTTGGTGTGGTTCTAAAAGTTATGTAGTTATAAATGTTGCAAATGTGGACTAGTATTTTTATACCTTATTTGAAATTTTACTTGTTTATTTTTACATTCAGTTTTGTCATTTGTTTTGCACATCAAAGATTTTTGAAAGAAATATTAATTTTTACATCCCTAAACATGTCAAGACGCGCTCTCAGTGAAGAAGATATAAGAGAATTCGTCCCCGATCTTGACTCTGAAATTGAGGAAAGTGAGGATGACTCAGATTTTGTAACACAACTTAGTGACAACGAAGATGAACCTATGGAGACTGAAGTTACCCAAACAAGTTCTTCAGAAAACTGGACTGTGAATTTGGGAAATTTTATACCAATTATCTACCAATTTAATGATTTTCCATCTGGGATAACCGCAAACCCATTATTATCAGAAAATTCACCGGAAATTAATTTTTTTGAACACTTTCTGAATACAAATATAATGTCAGAAATTGTCAAAAACAAACGATTTATATTTCACGAGAAAAAAGAATATTAATTACAAATCTTTAAAACATTGTGTAAATAAAATGCTAAAATCTAGTGCAATATCAAAAACTGAAAAAAGTTGGAGAATCGTTGCCGAACTCCATTATGATGTGTAAGTGTTTATCTTATATCCCTTTGTTTATTTTTGTTAGTGAGTCATTGTAATGGCCAACTTGCTGCTCTGAAATATTCTGTTGGTGTTCATTATTTATGTCAAAAAACATTATGGGACACACTTGAGGATTCAAATTACTTTTAAAGTATGTACTATAGATATCAGTAATGAGTGTCTAATATAAACAAAGCGCAGAATGGCAAAGGGAATGCTGTAAAGATTAATTTAATTGACAACTTAAAAAAGACCGAAATAGCTTGGCATATGGTAGTATATAGTGTTTTGTTCGGGCGGTTATTGGGTTAAGGGATAGTGTTGTAATCGTCTACAGATGCGCGGCATAAATTTAAAAGTTAATCTTGGATCGCCCCTGAAAAAACTTTAGAAAGGGGGGGTTTCCATGTCCAAAACTACAATGGACCGAGGCCCGAAGAGCGGGGCTAATTAAGGACATTAATTGTTGCCTAGTTGAAGCAATGGGTTCCTGACCAATAGAAGAAAATTGCGATATTCTCTTACCCATCGTGATCGTAAGACTTCAGTACTCCATCGTGGGTCCATGGATTAGCCGGTGGGTGAACTTCGGTTCCAGAGGCCTTCACTGACTGCTCGAGGGCAAACCACAAGGTGCCCACACCACCCCCTACCACTCCCAGGGTAGTCAGCATCTGCAAAAATAACAGAATCCGGGTTGATCAAAGGGTTATCCTAAATACAACTATGTTTTGTTATATAAATATATAAACATTTGGTATGGGTGCCAACGTATTACTCATCTCACTAGGTGTGGAATGCCTGTGTAGAGATAGCAACTTACAGGAGTGGTTATTCAGGTAGGTTTGTGTTATATAAAAATATAATAATAAATACAAACAAATCATTATCAGTGGCGTGAACTATATTCAATATATCAGTGACGTACATTGCTCTATGGGCAAAGATAGGCTATGTGTAGTTTGTTATGTTCGTATGTGAATTAGTTGTGCATTCAATATTTTAAAACAACCTTAATTTCTTCCGCCGATTTTTGTGGCCAACTGGATAAATGAGCATACAAGTTCCTTACCAAATTCATGGAAAAATACATATCGACTTTTTTGTCTGTTGAATGGGATGTTTTTCTTAGGGCAGGCACAGCTTATCAGCCTTTATGAAGTGAGTGCACTCTACTACTATATATTATACAAATAATATGCCCATTTACATTATTCCTGGTGACGCGCCCATTCCTGAACAATCCCACTACCTTTGACTAATAATAATAACCAATAATAATCGGATGATTTTTATAGCGCCGCTTTTGTGAGAAATCACCTCAGGGGCGCTGTACAAATATTACTTCCTATTCTTATACATACTTGTAAAGTGGCCAAACGCAGGGCTGAAGTTTAGTCTCCTGGCCATGAGTTTCTTTTAAGTAATACGATATAACAACCCCAAATTTCCAGAGTCGGAGAAACTATGGCATTTCGAACACGGAGTGAACCAACGATGCAATAATATGTCAATTGTAGTATTGTGTAAAACACTGTGTGGTATTGTATAGTATTGTATGTGTGGAAGCAATGTTGGTAAATTAAAATAATATATTGCTTATTAGGAACTTATATGCTATATTTTTAAGTTATTTTATACAAAATAATTTGCTAAAAATTCTACATCAATACAGGTTATGTAAAACTACAAATAAATTATACTTATGCTATTTCTTTAAAACTGATAGATACTGCTCTTAAACAAAAAATGTAAAAGTTAACCCAAATGTAACCAATACCCTGAAGTAGTATGTATATTATATTCCTGTTTTATTTGGTATGAAAAAAAAAACAAAAAATTTATTGCACATTACTAGACATCAGATTATATGCATATGCATGACGCATATTTGAGCCTTTATGGTCGCTGGTGCATATTTGGACTTTTTTGGTTGTCAATGGATATTTGAGCCTTTTCATTATTATTACATACTTCAACAATTTTATTCTTCAAAAAGTGAGCTGTTCAAACTAGAAATAGTAGACATTTTTTTCTAAGGAAACAAGTTATTTTTGTAATTGGTTCCTTTTGGAAATTTCGAAAAAATTAGATTTGTGGCAGAGATGGCCGTGTTTGAATTTCGCTGTCCCCACATGAAACACGTGCATATAATCCGATGTTTACATATTACATCCGATGTTTACACATTACATATTAAAAAGACAGCTTTAGCAAGGACTCCTAAAATGCAGTACTTAATAAAGGCAAAAATATGATATTTTTTTTTTTTTTTATATGAATACCTCACAAGAGTCCCAACTGCTCCCAACCGTCTGGAGCCAGTGAGACTATGACATTACCAATTGGGAATGTTGTGAGGCTGAAGGTATTGGGGAGGGGAAGGAGAAGGGGACGAGGAAGGTTGGGAATACCTGGCTATTCAGATCTGGTCACCAAACACGGCTAAAAGCCATTTCAAGCAACGTTTCAATTCTGAATGGTGGTCTTTCACCAGGGCGATACTGGGAGTATCTTCCACTCTGGAACGCATATATGGCATTAATTTAATATTTTGATAACTCCAGACACAGAGAAGCAACATTTATATACAACATGATATTACATATTAACCAATTGCACAATCTGATATACAATGGCCTTATCTAATCAATTTTATAATTGATTAAATAATTTGGTAAAAGGAGCTGAATGCTCTTATTATTCCATAGGTCATCCATCAACACTGATATTTGTTGTTAATAATTGTTCAAGCCAGTAAACGAGTTATGTAAATAAATATGTTTTTTTACAAATTCATCCATATCTTTCGCTTAACGATTTGAGAAATGAATAAAAAATTTGCAATAAACCAACATAATATTTTAATTCGTATTGCACTATTGAAGGCAAGCACAGGTAGACATGCTTAAATTTGCAGTTGGTGGTGTTGAAAGTGTATTGACTACCAGTGTTAATTCAAATTAGTGATTTTCGTCCCCTAAACTACTTTAAGGAATTTTAAAAGTAAAGTTTTTCTTTTATAACGCTTCGTCTTCGGCGGGCGAAGTCGATGCGGCGACGACACCATGTGTGAAAATTTCAAATGGTTGGAATCTCTTGGAAGCGTCCTACGTGACAAATGGCGCATTGCAGCATGGGACTTCAGTGACGTAATCAAATGCGCAGTGGATGCGACAGTATTATTTTTCAACATGGTTGAAGTAGAAATGTCTTTATGGGACAAGTTAATTGAGATTTTATGAAGGTAACAAAAATATTAAAGGAAATGATGGAGATTATAATAATGCTAATGAAAAAATGTTTTCCCAAGGAAACTGACCGAGTTTTCTATATTAAAGCTAAGAAAATGTTATGAATAAAGATAAAATAATACTAGTTTGTCTTCTTCAAGATATCAGTACATTTCTTTAAAATTTTGTATTTATCACAGAAGTTTTCAAATAAAAAAAAACCCTTGCGTTCGTCTATGGTCAATAGTGGCGACTGGAGTAGCGGGAGCGGGGGGTGCGTGGGCAAATAGGACAGCATTATCGCTTCGCTTTAAATCACTGTCGCAATCGCGTTCGCTCGACTTTGCCTGCGTAAGAAGCGGGATAATAGTTGGGAATATTCTCTATGGTGTCATTTTTTTTCTGCTATGTTGCAATCCTTAACCACGACAAATACCTCAAATATAGTGACAGCTCCTATTTCGGTAGTCTTGTTCGGTCTGGGAGCCATTTTTATTTTGTTTTATGTTGTCTTATATTTATTCATGTTAACACTGTGAATGATTTTTTTAAATAAACAATTGTTTGTGATTGATAGATTTTTTTCTTTGCTAATTGGAAAAAAAACCTGAATCCTAAAAATAATTAGAATCAAATTAGATTTTTTTTAAAGTCGTTTTCAGGTATAAAACATGCTCTACAAGTGGAAACAATAATGCGATGGTCAATTTTTTTTTTAAATCTAACGTGTCATAAATCACTAGCTTGCACGATTGTTATTATTGGTTGAAAAATTTCACTTGTTCATTTCATTTCAATTTCACAAGCCAGTAAGGCATAACCGGCGGTCCAATTTGTGCACTCCGTGGGCCAATTTCATAGGACCCACTTGGCTGTATAAAAAAATCTCCATTTTCACAATAATTCATGAAAACCCTGAACAATTTTTTTTAGTTTTTTCTCCATACTGGAAGTCCTAAATGAGACAAAATTTGAAGAACCGGTTGGCACCAAAGATAGTAAAAAAAAATCCCAGAATTTTCTTAATTTTTTTTTTTTTTTATATGAATACCGCACAAGAGTCCCAACTGCTCCCAACCGTCTGAAGCCAGTGAGACTATGGCATCCCCAATTGGGGAATGTTGTGAGGCTGAAGGTATTGGGGAGGGGAAGGAGAAGAGGAAGGTGGGAATATACCTGGCTATTCAGATCTGGTCACCAAACACGGCTAAAAGCCATTTCAAGCAACGTTTCAATTCCGAATGGTGGTCTCTCACCAGGGCGATACTGAGTATCTTCCACTCAGGAACGTGCGCAAATATACTATATATTATTTTTAAATGAATTAATTGTGAAACAACACAAATTAATTAAATAAAAATTACTTGCGCACGCCGGGATTTGAACCCGCGACCTTCGGATTCGTAGTCGAGAGCCTTACCCCTCGACCACGGAGGCCGTCAGAATTGAAATAATATTTAATATTTTCATATAACTAAAATATGTATCAAATTTATGTTATTTGCACTTCCGCGCATCTTTTAACAAAGGTTCATAAATAAAATTAAAAACTATTATCGTAGACTTCTTACTTGTCTCATTTTTTTTTTTAATTATTGAAAACAAAAAATGTTATTATTTTATAAATATTCTAGTTAGGAATATTCTTGTTCGTGTATGAGACTCAGTTTACATCTGTCAAAAGTCTGGAGGAAAAATGAAAATAAACATCAATGAAATATAATATTCTTCCTATATACAAAATTGAAAGTATAAAGAATTAAAAAAAAATACGTACGAATTTGTGCCCCTTGGTCCATCCTCCGGTAGCAGTTGACAGCTTACTGATCTACAAGTAAGGTTGGTTAGAATTAGGTAAGGAGCTTGTTACATAATAAAGAGGTTAGAAGAAAAACAAACTTGAATGAAAACCTACCATCCTTAGGTGGAATAATAAGGATAGCATAGTATGATATGTAAATTGAAGTCTATTTCCCCTCGGACGATAGATTATTCCATATAAATAAGAAATTACAGCAATATGTAGACACACGTCCAATCGTAATTTTAAATGGCGAAATGGCAAGTTGAGAGAATGGTTGCTTTTATTTATGGAAGCGTTTTAAAAAGTGTGATGTTTTTATCAAATGACAGGCTTACTTGTTTAATCGAGGAACTATTACTTTTCAGAAGTCCAGCTCCGCAAATCCTACCGACCGCGGCCGCCATGATGGGCAGTGGATGTGGAAGTGGTCTAAAGTGTAAACGAAATAATTATATTAACTGAAAAGTTTTCACCGCAGCAAGTTCAATATTTTGTGCACTAAATATACGAACTTCTTAAAAATTGACAGAAATGCCTACAAATCGAATCACTTTTCAAATTACAGTGGACATTACCTTAGAAGTGGACTCTACAAAGTTGGTAACATTGATTTTTAATGTTACGTGGTTGTTCACATGTAATGAGGAAGTTTTCCATCATATAAAAATAATGTAAGCAGGTGCTTACTTACCTTCTAGCCTGAAATGAGATTGATAAGACGGTGGTTCGTGTAGTGGGTATAATTCTAGGAATAACGCAAAAAGGTTAGGAACTGAAAAACGATCTTAGGTAGCTACAAGTCATTTATTTTGATAGTCGTGGGGTTATTCTTAAACTAGAGTTCATCTTAATTAAACACAATAATTCAATAAAACTAGATAGGCCAGTACTTAAATCTACTTGTATAGTCTTTGCACTTAAAATTAACTAATTACTTCGTTAAATCTACATAAAAGGTTGTATTCTTAAAATTAGAGGTTCACTGGCTCAATTGTACGAAACAGTTGTTTCTTAAAGTTAGAGATTCACTTGGCTGACAGGGTGGAAGAATTATCATGAGAGTCAGAGGCACTTCCCTTTACTGATGGCTGTCCAGGGTCAAGTGGCTGCTTTGTATGCAGAGTCCTCGCGTTCGCACTAGGTATCCAAGCACCTCCGGATCGGGAGTAGGTACAAACGCGGCGATAATCAGAGGCCTGGGCGGTCTCCGGTGTTTGATCTCCGAAGGGCGAAGATCAGTAACTTCCTGGGCAGAAGCGGGGGTTCACTCGCGGTACAGAGCCTGGGCGACTCTGCCGTAGATCTCTGAAAGGCGGAGTTCGCACTTCCTTCTCGGATGGAAGCGTAAAATTCACTCGTCGTCAACGGACCTGGGCGGCCTCTCTGAGGAGCGAGAATAGGAACCTTCCTGATCGGAAGTTTCAAGCCAACTCTTGTGCTTCCTGCGCGGAAGACTGAACCCGACTGTTTTCTCGTCAGAGAGCCCCTGTCACCTACCTGTAGGTATCCCTTTATGACCCGCATTGTTCAGCGGGCCGTTCCGCCGGGCGGCTCATTTCCTTTGAGGTGTTTATTGCTGTCCCGTAAAATCTCAAAGGAATTGCCGACTTTCTAAAATAGTAATTAAGGATGGTTTATTTTACGATGTAGTACTTTACAATAGGCTCCGCTAGTTTTTGTGCTAATTTATTTTGTGGCCGGTCTCGTCTGGGAATTTTTATTACCTGAAATGCACATTTTAGACTAAGTATGTCTGTGAATTTGGTCATTCTTATAGGTATTACAAAAGGATATATCAAGTTTGATGCTGCAAAGCACTGCATTGGTATTTTTTATGAGTTTTCAATAATGCTTCTTTATAAAAAGAGAAAGCAAAAATAAATCAAATTTTAAACAATATAAATGAAAATTATAAATAAATTAATTAAAAACATATTTTTTTAATATTATAAATAAATCAATTAAAGTGTATTTTTTTATATTATAAATAAATTTAAAAAAAAATTTGTTAATATTATGAATAAATTAATTATTTTATTTTTTTATTATTATTAAAATTAAAAAAAATTGCTGCTTAGTAAAATAAAAGGTCGGTAAGGTTCACAAAATCAAAATGAGTTTTATAGTTGATCGTAGGAATTTGATTCCATCTAAAAATTGTTAACATTTTCGTATTGAGCATCCTCACACTAAATTACACGGAACAATAAGCACACTTATATACATTAGATATTTTAGGACCGCCAGTGGCTTTTGTTTTTTTAAATCTATGAAGGGCTTTATTTTAAATTTCTTCACATCTTTATAGATGTTCTTTTGACGTTATTGTAGGCATATTTGATCAAATATAGTCTTTCAGCATTAATTTCGCCGCGGTAGTGCGTAGTGCTTCCCTTTAGTACTTACTTAGTTTTGTAGATTTATGAATAGATTTATGAATAATTTTTTTATCTTTGGTTAAATTTTTTCATATGACATCACTAAACTCAGCTGTTTGTGTACGCCGTTCAATTCTGGTTCAATTCGTCTTTCGATGCTGAAAATTATCTTGCAAAATCTCATCAATCCGAGGAGCTTCGTCATCATTTCATTATGAGTTCGGGAATGCCGGAGCTGGGCTCCAAAATAAGCCTTATATCAAAGGCCGATATCCGATACGAGGGCCGACTTTTTACGGTTGATCCTCAAGAATGTACCATCGCTTTGGCTAGCGGTAAGTTTACAATGGATTCCGGTATATCTATATATTTTTGATTTCCGTTAGTGCTTAGTTGGATTGTAATTTCAAAATGTTTTCTTGACATTTTTTTATCAAAATTGCACAAAATACTTCTCTCACTTAAAGAATTTATTAAAATAAGGTGTTTATTGTCGCTTTTGGTAGGGTAATTATAAAAATACGTTTGGCGGGTTTTCCTCCCGAAATTGCATCTGTAACATATTCACCATGTATCTTTGTTGAAATGAAATTAGAATCAGTGTTAGGGTGTTGTTGCCAAATTGCAATTTACTTACTTTTACGATTTCTATTTTTGTAGGAAAAATACTTTTCTTATAATGGAACAATATTATTTACCCCATTTTGATAAATAACACTGTATGGGTATGCTGTATACATCTTTTACTTACTTATCCTTTGCCGGTTTCAGAATGATCTCTTATCATTGCAATACTCGCGCTAGACGCATTCTAATATAATATTGTAATGTCACTGTCGCAATAGTGAATGATTTGCCAAACAAGGCTACTTACGGTTCTCATTTCGGCTTATTTGTGACAGTGAAACAATTATTGTTACATTCCTATAATAGTTAGTCTACGCTGCTATGTTGGGTCGTAATTAGGGCGAATGTGTTTATGATGCAAGTCAACATTTCGGGTGTATACAATTTTTGCATATTTGGCAAAATGTTATGTTAGGTCATCTTGAATTAAGAATGCCACAAACGCAATTGTTGTATTTCTTCTTTTCTTTGCATTCAAAGTTATTCTTGTGGGACGTTGACATTATAAATGTCACTAAAATAGAACAATACGTCCAAAAGTTTTTCCTACTTTATTCTTCAGTATACAGCGAGCAGTGAATAAGTGTACAGTTTCAAATGACAAATGCGATTTAAATAACCAAGCAGAAAGTGTTTGAAATAACATTGCAGCTTTGAGTTCAATGAACTTAACTTCAAGTGAAGAGTGCTTACAGGCACACTGTTTATTGGAACAGTTCTGCATAAACCGGATAACCCACGCACTGTATTAGTCATACAGAGAAATAAATGTATGATAATATGCCGAGTCATAAATATTAATCCGACCCCTCACTTGTAAATCCAACATGCAACACTTGAAGCTGCTAAACATTACGTTAGTTGTTATAATACCTGCAAGTTGTGTTCATAACAAACGATTTGTGGGTCATGTACGACTAGAAAAAAAACTTTCAATTTCAGTTGCCAATTAAGTTTCACAATACATTCAATGGGTGTATTTCTTGCAGCAAAAGATTTATTTGTTTATATGTACTGTATTCAATAAACTAATATTATTTTGTTTGTTATGTGAGTAAGAAGTGAGATTTGATCAACAAGTCAAAATGATTTATAAACCAACCCGGAACCCAACTGGTTGCATTTCTTTGTGGTTTGTGTTAATGTGAAGTTCTTAATAAGTAATACCCAAAACCTTCCAAATATCATTGATTTGTGATTGATAAAACCCTATTTGAATGGTGAAATTTAAAGATGAGTTGATTAACATTGAATAGTAAGGACAACAAAAAATCTATTACAAAAGTTAAAGATTTTATAAATGTTATTTCACCCACAGTGTCACCTTTTACCACCTTCCATAGTATTTTTAGTTAAATCTTCTATCTTGTCGTCATTTTATTTTTAAAAATTAAATTTCAGTGCGTTCGTTTGGTACGGAGGACAGGGAAACGCAGTACCCTGTGGCTCCACAGAACCAGGTGTATGATTACATCCTGTTCAGAGGGTCTGACATTAAGGATATCCGCGTGGTCAACAATGTCCCCTCGCTGCCCAATGACCCAGCCATCATGCAGCTGTCGGTCCCACCCTCGCTGGGACCAGGTAAATACATTTATCCTACATATCTAGTTAATTATTTGCATAGGACAGTAGACGTGCTCTGCTTATTCAAACAGAATTGCTTCCCAATGTAACAATACATTATATCATGCATACTTTGTTTTAATTAGTGCATTTTACAAGTCATTCATATTATTACAATAATAATAATTTGATAATTTATAGAAAGTGGCTTTTGTGAAAAAAGACCTCTTTGTCTCAGCAATATGTTGTAATATTAAACCTTTGTTAGGTAATATGTTTTTTTATACAGACTTGCTATATTACTCTCCTACCTCAGGTTATTTTGTATATCTGTATAAGCTATGTGGTAATGCGTCTATTGATAAACTACTGTAAAACATTAGCAAGTTACTATGCGCTAACATGAACTAACTCTGGTTGTATATTTACTGGCCATCTTGTTACAAATATTCTCCCTGAAGTTAAGTGTTTAGAAATGCTAAATTCATATAACGTATGTATATTCCAGGTGGAGGAGGTGTGGTGGGCCCTTACCAGCAGCCGCAGTTCAGCCACCCTGTGGTGGGCCCCGCCCAGTACCCCGTGTACCACCCCATGGGGGGCATGCGCCCTGCACCCATGGCCAAGCAGCCCAGTGAGTTGAGCGGGCCCCCGCCCGGCCTGCCCGCCGAACTACCCCCGCAGCAAGTGAAAGACCAAGGTTCAGAAGCGAATAGCTCCTTCACACGCCGTTTCGCACATAATTCTTGCTTTATAAATTTTGTTTGCGATTTGTTGAAATTCCTTTCGATTTGTGTCTCCTAAGCTCTCTTGTGACCCTAGTAAAGAACAACTATTCAAGCCTTTGTTTATTACTAAGATTTAATGTTTTTTTTAAATTAGTTTAATTGATCTGCCGATAAAAAATTTCTACGCATTGCGCTGAAGATGTTAAGAATTCTTTGGTCTGTGGCTAATTGTTACAAATAAACTAAATCACTAGTGGGTAGTTTGAAAATCATTTTAACATTCAATAATATCTTAAAATTGGTAAAGAAATTTAAGTTTTTTTGATGTCTTTCCGTCAAACCTATAACAGAGTTCAGGACACACCCAGTCGAAATGCATGCTTCCTTTAACATTGCCTTTGTTTGTTTTGTCTGTATTTTTTACTAGCATGGTGTATGTATGTGTATTTTTATAGGCTTGCTTTATCAGCTAATTAAGACTTATCTCTTTTCCATGACTCATTCACTTTTTTTTTTAATCATTTCTTGATAAATTAGAACAGTACGCAATTATTATAATTTTATGTAGACATAAGTTATAAATACTCTTACATGCTATCTGTTTTTTTTTCCTGGTATATTTTATTAACACATTTGTTATGTCTATGTTTACTAACCCTTTTTCTTCATATTTATTACTACTCGTATATATATATATATCGGAGGGAAGTCCCCAATAAATGTTTTTTTACACATTGAATTCCTTTAAACTTTTTTCTCTATCATAATCCTTTTGATAATTTAGTGCTGCCTTATTCTGTTATTTAGATTTGATTATGTTGTATATATTTGCTTAAATTTGGCATTCAAATTTAGTTTAATGTTTTAGTTTGATGCACAGATTTAGTTGGGTTTATTAAATTTAAAATGCACGTAATTGTATGAATGTAATTGAAAGACTGAACTTTGTGTAAGATTTTTCACCTCTTTTTAACTTGTTTGGTATCATGATGGTTTTGGGTTATTAGTCAGTTCTGATTTAGACTGCCACATTGGTAGATTTCAAATTCATATTCTTTGGTCACTGGAAAACATATCTTTCTTTTGAAGTTGGTTCTTTGCACTGATGAATTCATTTAATTTTTATTTTAACATTAAAATTAGTTTTAAACTTTTGTTTCCTGTCCTATAAAATAGAAGCCCACAATTTATATTCCCATTCTTCCCACGTGTGCCGTCCATGTTGTGTTTTTACTTAAAAAAACCAATCGCAAATAATAATTGTTGATTCACTACTTGGTCTCTCGCTTGCTACGGCTGGTTTTAAACATTATTTTCATTGCTTTATGTGTACAAAGCCAGCTATACAAAATGGATGATTTATTTTATTATTGATAGAATCTGCTTGAGCTTTTTTCCATATACATTTTACAAATAAGTTGAAAACAAATTATTGATCAATTGACGCATGTTAAAGGTGCATGGGTACAATGCCTGAATTATCTAGAAATAAATATTAGCTTTGCTTACTTGTAATGCCACAATTGAAATAATATAACTTATGCAGGCAAATAACAATTGGAACCATCTATATGTGGTTAATTTGCTTCTCCAATGTTTATGCATCCTTGGAAAGATATCTCGCAAGTCAGGTCCTATGAATGTGTCCCGTGGTTGACTTGCAGTAAAAAGTTACCTACTTCAATATTGCAAATATCTATTATATATTGCTATTTAAACAAAACATATAATTTTCTATTGTTACTAATCTTCAATACAATATGTTTAAATATTAGCTTTAAAAATGGGTCAAAAAGTGATTTTTGTGGAAGGTTGTGAAAATGCTCTTGATCAATTTTACCCTCAACAATATTTATTTTAAGTTATTATCTTCTTCAATGATTAAATATTACAATGGCTATCATCCAGGAGTCTATGTTTCTCATGTACAGTTATATTTTGAAGGTTCGATGCTGGAGATGATAAGTGGAGCCTCCCGCTCGGAGACGCCCCTGGGCCTGCAGCGCAAGAGCCCCACAGTGGAGCAGGGCACGCAGGTGGGCGGCCCCAACCAGCAGCAGATGCAACAGCAGATGCAGCAGCAGCAGGGGGGCAAGGGGCCTCAGCACCAACAGCAGGGCAAGGGCCAGCAGCACAACAGGAACAACCAGCAGCCCCAGCAACAGAGACCCCGCTCCCAGAACAGGGTGACTTTACTAATAATATCTATACTACAACTTATCACTGAAAACAATTCACTCTTATTACCAGAGTAAGTTATTACAGTAAGCCAGCCACCTTTACACCCAACCATTGACATGGATGTCCTTTGTGCCATACACAGTTAGAGAGGCCAGTTCTTTAGTTATATCACTATACTTTAGCTAGATTCCAAGATTATTTACAGTTTGTTTTTAAATAATAATTCTAAAGCATGGCTGGTCTCAATGATGTGCCATGAATAAAGTTCTTTTCTGTATCTGAATTTAAATATTTATTAACCTGAAATACATTTTAGAAATACATATTTTTTGTTATTAAATTTTCCTTAATAATCATCATTAATAAGTGTTATTCTCAGTCTGTATTCCAGAACCTGAACCAAAACATGAATCAGCAAAATCAGCAGCAGCATCATCAGCAGCCCAACCAGCAGCAGCAACAGCAGCACCAACAGCAACACCACCAGAACCTCCAAAACCAGCAGCATCAGCCGCAACACAACAACCAGATGCAGCACAACAACCAGCAAATGCAACACACCAACCAGCAGATGCAGCACAACAACCAGATGCAGCACAACAACCAGCAACTCCACAACAACCAGGGGCCCAATGGGATGAGGCAGAATAACCAGAACAACAACCAAGGCTGGATTCGGGGCGGCAGGGGTGGCCGGGGCGGGCGCGGTAACCCCAGAGGAAACTTCGGCGGAAGGGGCGGCAATAGAACCAAGAACACTCTGAAGTTTGACAATGACTATGATTTCGAGCAGGCCAACACGGAGTTTGAGGAGTTAAGGAGTCAACTGGCTAAAGTTAAGATTCTGGACGGCAGCGAACCGGCTCCAAAACCAGAGGTAATTTGCTTTACATTTTATTTTTTCATTGGTTATCAAATCCAATATTGGAAATGTGTCGATTCCCCATTTGAATTAATTGTTAATTTATAATCTGCTTTTATATTAAAACAAACTATAAAAAAATGTTCTCGCATTCACAAAAATAACAAGCTGTTGAATCATAGAATTAAGGCCACTCTCCGACGGTCCGGTATAACCGACCATAACCGTAAACGACATAAACCGGGTGCTGCAAAAATGCAGGCAATGTTTCGCCATATTTTCTCCATCGACTGCAATGATTTGTAGCGGGGCCGCTAAATTGTCGGTATTGCAGATTTCTGTTATGTTTACCATTATCGGATCTGTCAAACTCAAGATCAAAAAATGTCGGGGGGAATCAAGTGAAGACGGTGCTCTGGTATCCTATTTATTCCTTCGAATGAGACAAAAAAGGAGGTTTTAGGTCCACCCCTACATTGAACGTAATATTCATTGTAAGTTATCTGTTGCTGCCAGAAAACTGTCTGAAGATGATGTAAAATTCCGGCAAATGTACCGAATGTCAAAAAAAACATTCCAAGAACTGGTCCAGCGCGTTGCTCGTTGGATATTACAAAAATGAATACCAATATGAGGGAGTGCGTTAGTGCTGAGGAAAGAGTTTTAATAACCCTTTAATGCATATGCCAGTAATTTATAGTAATAAAGGCGTGCATATTTCTCTGCCTCCATTATTCATAAAAAAATTCATACCCGCTCCGTGTTTGAATTCAAAGGATAAATGGCGCGTAAACGATCAAAACGCAGTGCATAGATTTACTAGGGACGTGTTTACCGAGAAGCTACCGAATTGTTGTCCCGCTTGTGGTATAACTGTAGTATGTCGCGCCGCTCCCGCTTCCTCCCCGAGTCGTGAGCTAGAGCCCATTAAAATGTATGGCGCAGTGCCCTGTCGGTATCACGCATGAGGTTTATGTCGATTCCCTACCGGACCGTCAGAGAGTGGCCTAAGAAGAACACAACAAATGCGATGTGGGCGTAATTCATAATCCAAAAGACTGACCATTCTTATGTTAAATTTCAAGTACAGAAATTTGTTCATCATCATGAAATTTTCATTTCGATGAAATTTAATGGCGATATATTGTGTCAAGCAGTTTAACCTTTTAGCTGCAGGAAGTGCACCCCTGCGCCGCACTATACATGCCCTGTACGCAAAGTTACTAGAGTTTAAAGAGCCCTGCATGTGACAGAAGTCATAAATATTTTTGAGGCGTAGAAAAGGTTAAGAGAGACAGAGTGCGTGCTAAATTGGCTAGAGAACCAAAAGGCACTTAGTCAATGGTGACATTAGTTTCCCTTTTCTTTTGGCTATTCGGCCAAATAACATATTGATCATCGATGTGTCACTACAAGACTTCGCATGTCATACAAATAAGCTTAACAATTTTGGTCCACCTGTGAGTAATTTTATAACACAACTCCTTATTGAATTCCGTTGCCTCGCTTCGAAATATTAGCACGCTTCGCTCCAAAATACTAGCACGCTTCGCTCCAAAATAACATAGCGCAAAGTCAACCCCAAATTGCATGATGTAATTTGGTCATGTCATAGGAAGCCAGAAAAGCACCCATCACAAGTTTGAAGTTGAAATTTAAGATCCCTACCTCATGTAAAACTCGCCGCACTATATGCAAAGCCATTATTGATCTTGGCGATAAAACTACTTCGTAACATGAATACATTCATATGTCACGGACCCCTCTATACAATAATGGCTTAAAGAATGATTAAATTGTCAATAATAAAGTCTGCGATAGTCCCTATCTAAAGTATCTCTAACTATCTCAATTTGTGTTTGAAAAATTATCTCGATGAAATTACGCACTCTGTCAATAATAATAATATTTGGATAGCACCGTTTTTATGAAAAATCACGTCAAGAGCGCTGTACAAATACTACTTGCTAGGGTTTATCTTAATTATGTACAAACAGATACAGAAACACACTTACCTGGTAGGTCCCTCCAGATTAAAACATTAAATTAAAAAATTTTCGCTTGAGAAGATATGATTTTGCACTCACACGACAATATTACAAAACACTGCACATCGCATGATATTTGCAGTTACTGTTTAAATCCTATTTGTCATTGATATTATATTTATTAGAAGGTTATTGGCAAAATAAGAGTAGGTATTTATTTGGAACATTATTTTATTTGAGTTTTTCGATAATCATTATTTACAGTTCTTTACATTGTCCGTGGACTATGAGAAGTTTCAAATTTTTCTGTAAATTACTTTCGGTAAGTACTGACGGCTAGCTTCGCTATGTTAATTGTGTATGCCCTGTCTAGATCTTGTCGGTTCAATGGTATTGATGGATGATTTTGATTATTTATAAAATAGATGCTGTTTGAAAAATATGCTTCCAGTTTAAAATAGTATTGAATACCTTTAAATATATCTTGGGGTATAGTGGCGAAAACAAGTTGCAAATCCGTTTTTTACTTAATAATGCAGTATTATGAAGCTCTCTACGCTTTATAAACTGATAGAACACACAAAGTAGTGGTAAAAATTTTATAAAAATTACTGTTGAAAGGTTTTTAACCAAGACAAAAAGTTACAATTCACAATTTTTTTTTCACAGAATCTGAGTGAATATTTTTGTACTGGAAAATAACATGATTTTGCATTATAATAATTAATTATTGAGAAGTTTAACCGTTAGAGTGTGGTGCAGCGCTGTCGCGTTGCAGGCTTTTGTCAATTAAATTGCGACGCAGCACTTAGGCGCTGTTTTTTTTTTTTTCGGTCCCTCGAAGTTTCCGTGCTCAAAACTGCAAAAAACACGATTTATTTCCCAGATGAGAAGTTTTACAGCTAAAACTTCTTCCCGCCTTAGAAGTTTTAAAAGTTCGGCGGTGTCTCAATCAAAAAACGAAAACTGCTGGTGAAATTTTCCCAAAAATGTCCTGTTTTGCCGAAAGTCATTAAATTTACCACTTATTCGTTATTATTATTGACTTTTACAGCAATCCCATTTAAAAGGTTTTAGAAGTTCGGGGGTGAAACCATCATAAATCAAAACTAGCGTTAAAACATACCTGAAATGAACTTTTTTTCAAGAAATTCGTAAAATGTATGACTTTTTTGAAGCAGATCACGCTCGCTAGGCTAGAAAGTTGGTAAACAAACCACCTTTTGAATAATTTGACCAACCACGGAATTATGCTAGAGTTTTTAAGGTTGACTTTGCTGTGACCTTTGTATTATTATTAATATATTTGTCTGCCCTGCATCACTCACATGTTTATCAAAATAATAACAATAAGGTAAAGTACCATTTTGAGAAATTAGATCTAAAACAAGAACAAAGAACAAAAAACTAAAATTCGACAATGCTTTATAATTATTGTATTTGAATGACATTTTATATTATGAAAAGTGTAAAAACTTGATTAAAATGGATTTAAAAAACAAAAGAAATTTGGATCATATAATAAATCACAATTGAATGGATTCACCAATGCTGGTGATGAATGCATTCTAGTCCCAAATGTTAACGCGTGAAATGTAGTGTATTTTTGTCAAGTAGGATTTTTTCTAACAAAAGACACTTTAAAAATTGAATTTGCAAAAAGGGATAAAGAAATTACGAGTATGACGAAATTTTAGGTTGCGTAATTGAGCACTCGAATTCCGGTAACAAGGCCACCCAAGCATTCAAAACTTGTCACTTTACGTGTGAGATATTTGACAGTTATATTCGGGTTATTTTTGAAAGCAAGGAGAAAACAAGTACGCCATACAGAATACGAACATCCTAGGTTCATGTTGGAGTTGTCATATTTAGTTTCTTTTGCCGATAATGGATCCATCGAAGCCAGAGTAAAGTTAGCCTCTCAGAAGCTGGGCGTATTGTACAGAGCCCGCAGATACTTTAATAGTACACAACTGCTGACCTTGTACAAATAGCAAGTGCGCCCCACTGTAAAATTTGGCAGCCACCTCTGGTCGGGAGTCCCAAAATATCTGAAAAACCCTTGACTGTGCAGAAACGGACGGTCCGTGTGATAGATTCACCTATCTTAACAAACGGACTACAATCTTGGAGTACAGACGTCAGGTGTGAATGCTGTCCTTGTTTCACTGGTATTTTAATGGAAGATGCTCTGAGGAACTAGCGTCATTGATACCTTCGGCACCGTTGCATAGTCGGGAAACACGCCAAACTCGTGCCCAACATTTGCACACAGTCGACATTTGTCACATGAGAACTGGCCGCTTTTACCACTCGTTCCTGTGTTCAACAGCCCGGCTGTGGAATGATCTACCGGCCTGTGTTTCGTCCATCCTACAACATGGGTCTCTCCAAGACCCAAGTTCACGCCTTCCTATCCTCTAAAAGACCCTCCACACAGCATCCCCAAAGATGATATAGACCTCGAGGGAAATTATTTCCCTCAGGGTCCTCCTGTGTGGTGTTTCTGTAAAAAAAATGGGTAATAAAAAATATCCAATCAAAAATATTTATCTGTTGTCAGGGTCTTTTTCTGTAGATTTGTTTATCTGGACATAATTATTTATTTAGACTGACTGTATTGTCTTCGTAAGAACGCGCTTCTTAGGCCTCAATTAACAATAACTTTTTACACTGCTACAATTTCTTCACTTTACGGAATTTGTATTTGCTGACCGACAGACTTTATTTTCTAAAGCGTAGCTCACAATTGCCTATATTTGAGTAATTTTTATCTAGTTTTATTCTATCAAATATTGTTTTTTTCTCTTCCGATCTACCTACCCGCCGACATTGGAATGTCCGCTTTATCTTTATCAGATTTCATTTATAATTGCAAAAACAATCATTAAATTTGGTTGATGTTGGCATTTTTATTTAATACCTGTTTTTTTTTTAATAACACAAAATATCTATAACAATTTACATACCTACTTGCAAAATAAGCATAGCACTAAACCCTTAAAGTTGGTACAAAACTCAAATGTTTGATTTCTCAAAACAGCCATGTTAGAGTTTTTTATAAAATCCCAAGCTTGTGAATTATATTGTTTTAACTGTATGTAATCTAATGTCTAATAGCCAATCCTGGTGGTACAGGTGGAGGCGGAGAAGAAGGAGGACTCAGGGAACGAGACGGGGGCCGGGGAGCCCGAACCCGAGGACGATGACTCGGCAAACTGCTACGACAAGACTAAGAGCTTCTTCGATAATATCTCTTGTGAGGCTGTGGAGAGGTAAGCAAGCAAACAAAAATCTAATTCATTTCTGTTTCACTATAATTATTATAAATGTTGGTCTTGGTATTTAATTCTTAGAGCCACATCAACAAAATCAGAATTTATGTTTGTTACAATCTTTCTACAATCGAATGTAATGAATGATTCCTGATTTTTTTAAAAACAGACCTATCTCGCTGGTTTCTATGTAAAGGTGTAATCAACAATGTTTACATTTGAATTTTGTCAGAACTTTTTTTCTATATATTTTACCATGTAAAATTTTTCTAGAATATTCATATGGTTTCTAAAACAATAACAATATTTAAACAAACTTCATAAGATTGAGAATGCTTGAAGAAGTTAGATAGTAACTAATATGGTGGTATGATTGATTGCAGATCCAAGGGCAGGTCCCAGCGTACGGACTGGCGCACAGAGCGTAAGCTGAACTCCGAGACGTTCGGAGTGGCCATGGCTCGGCGCGGAGGCTACCGCGGCCGGGGCTACTGGGGCGGCGGCGGCCAGGGCGGAGGCTGGGGAGGCGGCCAAGGTGGCGGCTGGGGCCGGGGAGGCTGGCGCGGACCCTCCAACAGGGGCACGCAGCACCGCCCCCAACAGCACCGTAACAACAACAACAGGCAGCAGCAGCAGCAGCCACAGCCCGTTGTCGCCGGCGTCTAATCCAACAAACCAACAAGCTTTCCATTAGCTCAAAAGATTCTAAAACCCAAAATAAAACAACACTTTGTTTTAAACCTGCATTTCAGTGAATCTGGTTGATTATTTTTTTAATTAAGTTTGTCATTCTCGCTGCGATACATTTTATAATTTCCAAAATATTATATTGTTTTAATAATAAATTACGTGTGGTTACATAAATTTACATTTGTGGTGTACATAGAGTCAGTGGAAACCACGCCCGGACTATGCAAAGTGAGTGCTGTGCTAAGGGAGGGGAGCGTGGGATTAGTGCGGGGTTGATTTGGTTTCCAACCTTCATTCGACCAGTTCAATTGATTGGAAATGTTGTTTTTAATTTCAGGTAACTAGAGATCTGAGTAAGTGAATAGTGAATCATGGGCTACATAGACATACCGTGTTAGCTTGTTATGTGGTGTATAAATATTAATAAAACCCTCTATGTAAAGTATAAATGATTCTTGGACCCGCGGGGCCATCAATGGGGTGCTTCGGATCGAGGCAAAACGTAATTAAACTTATATTTGTCGGCTTAACATTAGATGGATAATGTGAACATTTTCATTTCATTGCATTGAGTTCTGACTATAATTGTAAGTTTAACCTAATTACATTTTTAATAAACTTATCGGTGTATAATTAAGTGAGTATAATATTAGTAGTTTGCAGTCTTCTAACCTGTGTTGTTGGGGTACAGAAAGCGATCAAGTTATGTCATGACGTCCAATGTATTGATAGTCTGTCTGGAATCACTCGGTGTTTATTTCCCACGGGTGCAGGTGGTTGAGTATTAAGAGTACCAGTGATAATTATTGGTTTTGAAATAATATGCTGTGAAATTTTCCATGTATGCATCTCGACATTTTTTCTATTATTTTATTTGTAAGTCTTTCACATTCGTCACATTTTGAAGAGTTGACATATTTTAGTATGTAAGCATGTTTTGTTAAAATATGGTATATGATTTTTCCTGTAACATTATGATATTTGTTTGAATGAAACTTGTACTGGAACACAGTTAGAGATTCTAATACAAAGTAAGGCTGGGTACAGTTTGTTTGTTTGTTGTACTCTAAAGCCACTCGGAAGTTATCAGGGTCTGTAGGGAAGTGAAGGGCAGGGCAGGGCATTGTACATAGGGGAACATCTCCCGGCCACGTCGCAGCAGCTACTCTCAGCAACAGACAGTACTCTCACTGCCCGGGGAAATCACTATATTTATGTAACACTATTTAAATTATTTTTATTTTCTAAAGCTGTTGGTATATCATTATAAACAAATGAAGGTGCAATGTATCCCCACTAAGATAATATATGTATTGGTGTGGACTGGTGGGCTATCACTGTTAGAACTAAGTGGCAATGCTGTGTCTACCGTATAGCTCCTGTCATTGGCCTGATGAGAATTGACAATAAAACATCAAGATTTGCTATCACTGAATTATAAGTCCATGCATAGCCTGGCGCATATCGAAGAAGCGCACATGCTGAAAGAATCCCCTTTATTCCACCACCAATCTAGACATTAGAAGCTTTGGACAACCATTTTTGTGTTAACTAATTGCTTGTATTTTTTGTTTTATAAAATACCAAACACCCGATGATGTATGTTTATTACATACATACAAGGAAAATTAATTTTTCTGCATTGTAAACATTGTTTTATAAAAGGGTAATGTCGAGTACTATAACATTATAATTATGTTTCCATCAATCAATGTCCTCAGTTTGCCCACAATTAAATTATCCATTTTTCTTTGTGAGCGCTGCCTTACATTGGTACACATGTTTGAAATTATTTTCTATTCATAATTTATGATGTGGTAAAAGTGCATGGAGTATGATGTGATAAATAAGTTATAAAATGTGATCTATAGCACTTCTGTCAGAAATGCTGCAGAAATACAAAATCAATTAAATAAATGACTTTTATTGAACACTTTGTAACGCTTTGATGTTACCCCCTCCAAGAGAATTATTCTATGTAAACACCTGTATGGACGTAATAGATAATGCAATAATAACAGACTAATTGCTATTACATTTATGTAATGCCAAAGGGAAAAAGGAACTTAATAGAAAATTTTTATTTAAAAAATGTATTCATATACAGTGAAAATCTTGTCAAGGGACCAGAAAAGAAAACTTGCGTGTGGGATAAATTGGGCCATTTTTCAAATTCAGTCTTCATGGGACTGAAAAAACCAAACTTCTTAAGCATGAAAATTTCTTAGTCGAGTTTCACTGTACATACGAGGTGTGTTCAAAAGAAAAGGTGTTCCAGTTGTCAAAAACAAACCACTGATCCAAAATGGCTGATAATGCTAACATATGTGTACCAACATACCAAAAAAAAAAATCGATAATCGAATGTACACAGCCTGAGAAAATTCAAAATTCACCTTTTCTTTTGAACACACCTCGTACACCATACATAAATCAACAAATCGACACCTCCTATCTAAAGTATCGGAACTTTACAGGAGAGGTAAAGAGACAGAAGCTTGATTTAAGTTGTCCTCTTGATCATTTTGCACCAATTTTTTCAAAATTTCCCTACTTTGGTGCAAAACAATCGAAAACTCCACTTGCACCACGGAGCAAATAATACATAGAGATGCCCTAACACGCAAGGGGAAGAAACCAGAATAAGGGGGGTGAGCTTGGATGTGGGTCACTGTCATTTTATTTATGAATAAATGCATCCCGACACTCCAGGTGACTTGCATTGCAAAGAATTAGTATGTATTTACTTTTCGAAAAGCAAATCTGCTAATGATCAGCTCGTCCCTTTTACGATTTCGTGTAATTTATGGCAGTCTCCTTTATTCTTGTAGCTGTGGAGCATATTCCAAACTAACCCAAAGAACCAATAAGGAATAGGTTCGGCTTGTTTACAAAAACTGGATATTTTGTTGAATTATTTAGTTTGACCCTTTTAAGGCTGTATAACCAGCCGGCAAGTATTTGTATTTCACCCAAAATCGGTTATCGCACTCGGTGAGAGATGGGGACACCACAGTAACTCCTGTCCATCGACGTATGCTATAGTGTGGTTTCGATAAAATTATTGATGAATTCTCGGTTCCAGCATTTTTACTGAATAAGTTGTCATTTGGGTTTTGGGTGTGGAAGTGTATAAACATGAAAAGGAAAATAACCAAAAATATAGCGTTATGTGTCTACCATATTTCATGCAAAATTTGCAATATGTACCTACATTCAGAATGGAAAAGCAGGAAGATATAATTTTTTTTTGTAAATTTACAAATAGCGAAAATAAAAAGAAAGTTTTTTGATTTGATAATAAATATTTATATTAAAAAATATAAAACATTTTCTTATTATTTAAAAAGAAAATAGACAATTCAAAAAACAATATTAAAGTAAATTGACAAACAATTGAAGATGCCATATTTTAACACTTTGTTTATTTCAACCATTTTAGATTTTCGATAATAATAATATAAAAAGGGCATTCTGTATAAATAATACTTATTAAAAATAAACAACATGACAAATTTATTCAAAATTAATTTTTATGGTAAAATAGCAAATGACATACATAGTGTTCGGAAACTAGTGGTAAAAGCAGGAAACTGGTGAATCTTCACATTTGAAGTTTATTTTGTGGTATAACTATTTTTGGTTTGAGCTTTCCTTCACAAGTAAATTGAATCTGAAGTTGAAATTTTTTAGGATAATTTGGAAAAAAAAGGTCGCTAGGTGGTTACTGTTAGCTGTTGGTTGTCATTTAAAAAGCGTTGAAGCGTAGAGACCCCTGCAAAAGTTTTTGTTTATCCCTTTAGTTGCCAAAAAATGGGATAAAAAAAAAACTCAATGAAGTGTTTAAAAATGAATAAATATATGCATCTATCCAATGTAGATTCCCCAGTTTCCCGCATGTACCGCTAATTTTCAGTCACTGTGTATCGAAGAGGCTATATTTTGATGCTTTATTAAGCCTCTTGGATTAACTACTTTTTCCAAATTTGGAACTTAATATACTAAATAAAATAACAATCTTTTGAAATCAATTTATGTTTTTTTTGTGGAAAAGAGTCGAGACATCTAGAATTCAATTAAAAGATGACTGTTTTTCAGTTGTCTGGTTATATCACCTTAACAAATATTTTTAATTTGCTTACCGCACTCAAAATCACGAAAAGAAACGTGGACGGCTGCGCTGGCTGAATAAGTTAAATACATTAAACAACGCTTATCTGTGCAATATAATGCCATTGTTTTGATTATTCTCTTTACCACTTCTATTTTTACAACGTTATGTGAACGAATGCGCAGGAAACCATAATTATTGTTTTATTCCTTCGAATAAATTCGTTTAATTCTTCGAATGATCGCTCGCTGCCAGTCAATACACGAATGATAGTGTCATGTATTCGAAAAATATGTGAACCCACTTGGTGCGAAATTTAGGTTGTCACGTGGTTGCTTCCAGCTACTGGTCAATTTTGCCCGCCGTTACAAATAGCGGGCAAATGAGGCTATACAGGTCCATTCATTCGGACGTCAGTAACTCGCACCATGTTTCTGTTTATTTAACTTCTGTTGCATCAGTGTGTCCGATAGGCAATGCAAAATTTGTGTCCGTTGAATGCCAACATGTCCAACATATAGCGCAAAAAACTTTTTAATGGGGGATTTTTGACCTAAAATGTTCGTAGATTACTAAATTAAATCATATTCATTTGCTAACAAAATAATAAATCAACTAACAGTTCTTACTTTTCTTTTTTTGATACACCGCACGTCTGGAATTTAAAACAAAATAACTAAAGTATTATAATAATTCATAATTATTATATAATTAAGTTAAATGGTTTATTTACATTACTATGACATTTTCTTACAACTAGTTACATGGTGTACATGTTTTTAAAGATGAAAAACTTTTCAATATTACAACGGTTCATCTCGTCGATGACCGAGATGTATTTCTTTATACATAGTGTTTCTGCGCTATGTTTTTAAATAAAAATTGTATAACAACAGTACTAGAGTTCAAAATTTCATACAAAAATTGTAGACTTTAGTATCAGTAACTTTAAAATATACATGGTTAGATATGACTTGAATATGTTATTTAGACATTATTTTTTTTAATTTCTTTTAACCTCTTTGAGTTTAATATGGGTCGGTAGGAAAGAAAATAATTAATTTAATTTGCCAATTTAATTGCATTACGACAGGTATCTGTCGGGAAAATGTACTCTGCGACCAGATCTTGTTCGATTGATTTCTGGGAGTGGTTCCTGGACAGATGCGTAAGCTGGCACGTTATCTTCTACAGGTATGAAAGCAGGTTTCAGTCGGTCTATGGAGACACGTTTAGGCTTTCCTTTTATGCTGATGACAAAAGTCGTCTCATCGCGTTCTTCTACCTTGTAGGGACCTTCATAAGGGTTTTGAAGGGGTTTTTTTCCACCGTCTGTTCTCAGAAAGACGTGGGTAGTCTGAGCTAGGTCTTTATGTACGAAGCACTTTCTTGATCCATGAGCGCTGGCAGGTGTTGGCTTAATATTTTCAAATTTTCTCTGCAAGTGACCGACGTATGTATCAGGATCTTCTCTAGGCGTTTCGGTGAAGAAATCGCTAGGTAGTCTTAATGTTCTACCGTATGTGAGTTCAGCAGGGGAACATTTTAGGTCTTCACGAACTGTAGATCTCAATCCGAGTAGAATTAGTGGGAGATTTTCTAACCAGTTTGGCTCGCCTCTCACCATTAGAGAGGCTTTCAGCGTTCGATGCCATCTCTCTATTAAGCCATTGGCCTGTGGATGATAAGTTGCTTGCACATTACAGTATTACATCATTCCTTGACGCGCAGTTCATTTTCGTTTTATTCTGTAAAATCTTCTGAAAAGCAAGTAAATGAGTTGTTTTTTTTTAAAATATATTGTTTATTCATTTAATTTAGCTTTATGAAAATATAATAAAACTTCAAGAATATTTTCGTATTTAATTTATATATATTTTTTTTATATCAAAGATTTTTTTTTCTCTGAATACAAGTAGCAAATTCTGCTACTAATGAGATATACACAATTTTTTAAATATTTTAAAGTTATCTGATAAAATGGAACAATTTACAAAAACATAATTTTGCAAAAAACTAAGATATTACGAAAATAGAGCCAGCCGGTGCACGGCGGGCCGCTCGGAGATTTGCCCTCTGCACACAACGGAATAAATAGACAATAGAAGCTTAGCGTTCCAAAGGTTAAACCACTCTCCTGTAAAGTTCTGATTTTGAAGCTACAATACTTTACGGAGGCGTTGAAATGCTGATTCCGAATTATTTATTTTGTATACTAATTTGTAGAATTTGTAAATCGTTATTTAAAAATGAATAAACACCATCATAAAATTGCCCTCTTTGGTGGGCATCATTGGATCGGTGTATTTTGACATCATGCAATGTTTGCACGTAGCTGGTTAGAAAAATTTTATCTTTAAAAATGATTTT
This sequence comes from Halesus radiatus, assembly GCA_022606495.2. Lineage (NCBI taxonomy): Eukaryota > Metazoa > Arthropoda > Insecta > Trichoptera > Limnephilidae > Halesus > Halesus radiatus. The sequence goes on from JAHDVE020002710.1 coordinate 78,324, forward strand.
CTATTAAAATGAACTAAAAGAAATAAAAATAATATGGAGTGCAGTTCCTTATTGTGTTAAATGGAAAGTTCTTGCGTGTTGCTTTTAGCAGTTTAGGGTCTAAATATCTACAGGAATAGGATACAATTAATACATATTTAAATATTTTTTAACCTCATTTTTATTTTTTCATCAATGCAAATGCCTTTACAAGGTACAGTTATTCTCTAATTTGTCCAATACAAACTCGCGTATAATAATATATTATTCATTAATTTACACTTAGAAACTAATAACAAAACAAGCGTCCAAATTCAAATTCATATTGAGCGTTTATGTTATGTTTTTTTTTTTAAATTGCCATTTGACAATTTATTATAATATAAAAGCTAGGGCCCTAAAAGTCTATGTACAGTAAACAATTCAAATCTATGAATGATGCTCTCTCGGTGGCTGGCCGTTTTCTACAATCCATACGGATCCACTTTTGGCTTTGGAGAGGATTTCTGACAGCGATTTTCCAACATGAGCAGGGCTGAAATGACATAAAATGACTGATGAAATAACTCCCTAGATCTAGACATTTTAGGAATTTCTCCCTAGATTTTAAAAAGGAGGATTTGATCAAATCCAGGGATAAAAAAAAATACATGCAGCTGCCGCTGCCTGTTTCATGCATAACTTAATTTTGGATTTGAGGCCAAAATACCCATCCAAACTGAATGACATACTTTTTTAATTAAAGGTTTAGTAAATATCTAGTATGAGAAGTTTGTTTTAAATTATTAATTATATACCATGAAAAAAAAATAAAAAATCATAATTTTAGAGCCAACTTAGAAAATAATTTGCGGGTTTATTGTATTTAAAAAAATAAATTATATCTGCTATGTAAATATGATTGAATAAATAAAAATATAAAAACAAAGATTGAAAAAAAACCTTTTTTCGGGTCGATATTATAAAATTGTGTACGGCAAATTTGTGTTCCAACATAAAACGGTCGTTTTTAATTTAATTTAAAGTCCACCATAATACTTATTTTTTATTATATTTTCAAAGTAGATGGGGTAAAACTTTATTTTTTACATCACCGTTAGCCCCCAAATAATAGTTAAAGGTGCCTCTAAAATCGCGAAAAATCAATTCCTTTAATGGCCTACATATATTTCATAATGTAAAACAAAAATAAATAAATTACTTCTAATCTGTACTAGATATTTACTATACTTTTTGATGAAAAAAAAGATTATTAGATTTAGGTGAGTATTTTGGCCTCAAATTCAAAATTAAGTTTTTTATGAAACAGGCCGCGCAGCCGTTCCTCTTAATATGTAACATTAAATTTGATTTATTTTAGATTATAAAAAAAACTAGGGAGATTTCGGTGTCCGTGAAGATTCCACAAATTGAATAACAAACCTGGTTTTACAGGGGTGCAAACCAAAATTCTGAGACTGCATGTCTTTGATAGGGAATTTCTATTCTTTGACCGGGCAATTCTGCACTGCAAGGGTACCAACTACCCGGTGCCAGTGCTGCCGTGTTATGACAAAACCATGAAATCCAAAAAAAGAGGCAATTGAGTGAATCACCTTTGAAGATTACGATAAACCTGTCTGTGACATTTTCGAGCCGCATGCATTTTTCACTGCAAAAACCTAGGTATGGAAAGCATATAAAAACAATCTGTTAACCGTGGGTAGATGGATCTCTATGAGCGGAATCAAATAAGATTGAATGTTTTTGTCATAACACAGCAGAGTAGGACTATGGATCCCCAATTTAGGGGAGGGTTGTGAGGCTGAAGAGGATGGTGGAGGAAGTGGATGGGAAAGAGCAGGATTTTAAACTACCTGGTTATTCAGATCTGGTCAATTAACATAACCACAGTCATTTCAAGCTACGTTTTGATTGATTGATGTATGGTGGTCCCTCATCAAAGGTGTACTTATGTACTTAAGTATGTATGTACACCTTATTATATGTAGAAGTTAATATATATAACAATGTATATTATATTAACTTCTGGAATGCCAATGTGCTATATGGCTCATCCACATTAATACCGTTGAATGTCAGCATATCCCCGTATTTACTTGGGGTAGCTACATCGCTAGAATATATTTAAATGAACCATAATCGCTTGTCAACAAAAGAACCAATCAGAATATAGCTTTTGCATAGCATAATTGCTACAAGTCAGGTAATAAATATTTGAATTTGCTGCACGCCATAGCAAAAAATATTTCTGATTTTCAAAGTTACGTGAATTATTTACAGGAAAACCTCATACGGTTTTATTTTTCTTTTTATAGACACTTATTTAGCCTTATTAAAATGCAATATATGTATTTCTAAATACGCTACTCGATAAGATTGAACAATTTACGAAAACATAACTAACTAACCATCACATTGTTTCTCCGTAGGGGTGGGCAGAGAAGACGAACCGTCAAACAACTCGATCTTGGCATACACTTCTTGCTTCATTCACATAACATCGTATCATACATTCTCTTATGTTATTCTGACTTGACATGGCCCGACTCAAGTATTTGATTCACTTAACTGTGCCTGTCTTCCTAGGGCGTCCCCGACGACTTCCAATCGCATTTGCATCATATATTCTCATCATACTTCTTTCTTTGTTCATTCTCTCTACATGCCCAAACCATCAATGCATTCCTTTCTTTGCGAATCTTAACATTTTTCACACGATCATACATAGTTTTACATAGTTTTTCATAGTTCTAGAGCATTCAGTCTACTTTCATCCTTCCTCTGCCAGTTCCATGCCTCACTGCCGTGAACATATCATTTTGTAAAACACACAAGTGAATTACTACAAGATTAAAGCCAGGAAGTGCATGGTGCGCAAGACCACTTTAACACGTGGCACACGAGATATTAATTGATTGGTAATTTATTAGAATCTATTGTTTAAATAAATTAATGATTACGTTTGCAACTTGCAGTTGGCGTTGTCTCTCTGCCACGCCGTTTCAAATTCTGAAGACATGAGCTGTTTCCTTATATCCTTCACTAGGCTCGTGTCTGTCACGGAGGGGCACAGGGCGATGGTGCGCACACCAGTCAGCCCTACGTGGTACGAGTCCTGAAACAATATGTGTTTTTAAATATGTATAGATAATTATCTTCATGCAAAATAAGACTTGAAATGTGTTCCAATTTTTTTTTAATATGAATACTGCACAAGAGTCTCAGCTTCTCCCAACCGTCTGGAGCCAGTGAGACTATGGCATTCCTAATTGGGGAATGTTGTGAGGCTGAAGGTATTGGGGAGGGGAAGGAGAAGGGGAAGAGGGAGGTGGGGAAATACCTGGCTATTCAGATCTGGTCACCAAACACGGCTAAAAGCCATTTCAAGCAACGTTTCAATTCTGAATGGTTGTCTTTCACCAGGGCGAGATACTGAGAGTATCTTCCACTCTGGAACTTGCGCAAATATACTGTATATTATTATTTTTTAAAAAATTAATTAATTGTGAAATAACACAAATTAATTAAGTAAAACTTACTTGCGCATTCCGGGATTTGAACCTGCGACCTTCATATTCGTAGTCGAGAGCCTTTCCCCTCGACCATGTAGGCCGACGATTTATTATTTTGCTTTATTACAAAAATTAACAAATCGTTTTACTAACCAGCTTTGCCCAAGAATTTATTTCAACACTCTTGGTGATGTTGCCTTATTTACCAGTTAAATTAATGTATCAAAGCTCCATAGCTCATGATGGAAATGATGTTGCAACTGAAAATAGTGTTGTTGACCTACGTATTGGATTAAATTCCAAATAGTAAAAGCTGCAGGTTTTATAATCCAGAGCTCACCGTTCAGGAGTTTTTGTTGCTTCACACCAACAGAACAGACAACGAGATGGAAACATTAATTTCTTTTTTTGTTAGTTTTTTTTAAATATTCATGATGGCAATTAAAGTAATTATTTAATGATACTACGAAAAATTGTACATTTTGAAAGTTATTGTTCAAAGACTGACTAGTCGGAGCACAAATATATTTTATATAAAATTAAAAACCTATATGATAAATATATTTTAAGGTTATTATTATGTTTAGACTGAGACTTACGGAATCAAATACTTTGTTTGTCTGAAAGCGCTACGAAACAATACATGAATAATTATTACCCCGTAAGATCTGGTGAGTCCAACTATGGCGTATTGCGTAGCGGTGTAGATAGGGGTGGCCACCTGAGGGCGCGCATAGGCCGTGCCCGCTACGTTAACCACGGTGCCCCCGCGACCCCCCCTGTCTCGCCCCATGAAGCGGTAGGCTAGTAGGGTGCCCCTGATAACCCCATTCTGAAAAATAAAAGATGAAGGAAAATCAGCTAGATTTTTTAAAAAAATATTTGTTTCATAACATAAGGACAATCGAATCAACTGGTGGGGTAAATACAAGGTAAAATATCTTTTGCTTTGCGATAATTTTAAAAAGCAGTATCTGTTGATTTACTCCATTCATTTTGGGTGATTTAAACATAAAAAAGTGAAGAAAACGCAAAAAGGCTAAATTGTTTTTGGAATAATGGATGCAGAACGACATACTTATCTCTGCAGTCAGGGGATTCGCTTGTGCAGGTTTTGTGGATACAAATATCTATGGATTCAAAAATTATAGCTTGACACTCTTATCTATGCAGTCAGTTAAGGCAGCTATTGAAAGAACAATTTATTTTTTTAAATTCATCAATTCACAATATCATCTACAGTAGTATCGCCCCCGACTGCATGGATAACTATGTCGATATATACTTTTCTTTTTTTTACAGTAACTCCACACAGGAGACCAAGGAGGAAATAATTTCCCTCAAGGCCTATATCATCTTTGGGGATGCTGTGTGGAGGGTTTTTAAGAGGATAGGAAGGAGTGAACTTAAGTCTTGAAGAGACCCATGTTATAGGATGGAGGAAACACAGAGGCCGGCAGATCATTCCACAGCCGAGCTGTTGAACACAAGAACGAGTCGTAGAAGCGACCCGTTCTCATGTGACAAAATGTCAACCGTGTGCAAATGTTGGGCGCGCGTTTGGCGTGTTTCCCGACTATGCACCGGTGCCGAAGGGATCAATGACGCTAGTTCCTCAGAGCATCTTCCATTAAAATACCGTAGAACAAGGACAGCATTCCCACCCGACGTCTGTGATCCAAAGATTGCAACCCATTTGTTAAGATAGGCGAATCTATCAAACGGACCGCCCGTCTCTGCACAGAGTCAAGGTTTTTTTTCAGATATTTTGGACTCCCGACCAGAGGTGGCTGCCAAATTCTACAATGGGGCGCACTTGCGATTTGTACAGGGTCAGTAGTTGTGTACTATTAAAGTATCTGCGGGCTTTGTGCAGTACACCCAGTTTCTGAGAGGCTAACTTTACTCTGGCTTCAATGGATCCCCCATACCTGAGTTGGTCAGTTAAGGTTACACCAAGCATATCAATGGAGGGCTTGTTGGGAAGATTGCTTCCATTAAAGGAGACTAGATTGTCATTTCGATCCCTTTTAGACGTAATCAGACATGATTGGGTCTTTGAAACATTAAATTCGACGAGGTTATTCTTACCCCAAGAAGAGACCCTCCCGAGGTAACCGTCCATTCTCTGTTTCAAAGCCCTCCGGGCCGTTGGAGTTTGTGTGCCCTTTGGGGGCTTGTCAAACAAAAAGCAATGATGGACTGTACTGTCATCCGCCTAACAATGAATTGGTGCACATGTCAAGAGGTAATTTTTTTTTTTTTTTATATGAATACCGCACAAGAGTCCCAAACTGCTCCCTGTCTTGAGCCAGTGAGACTTTTACATTCCCAATTGGGGAATGTTGTGAGGCTGAAGGTATTGGGGAGGGGAAGGTGAAGGGGAAAGGAAGGTGGGGAAAACGGGAAATACCTGGCTATTCAGATCTGGTCACCAAACATGGCTAAAAGCCATTTCAAGCAACGTTTCAATTCTGAATGGTGGTCTTTCACCAGGGCGATACTGGGAGAATCTACCACTCTGAACGTGCACAAATATACTATATATTATGTAAATTAATTCACCGTGAAAAACAACACAAATTAATTAAATAAAATTACTTCTTGCACGCCGGGATTTGAACCTCGCGACCTTCTGGATCGTAGTCGAGAGCCTTTACCCTCGAATTATGAAAAGCCATTGATGTGCAACAAAAACAATGTCGGAGATAGAACCGATCCTTGTGGGACCCCAGTATTTATTGAATGCGAGGAAGAGATGAAACCATCAGCAACCATCTGAATCGATCTTTCCCTCAAAAAGTCGGCAATCCACGTACACAAGAAAACGGGAAGTCCGTAAGAAGGTAGTTTGTTGACAAGTCCTCGGTGCCAAACCCGGTCAAAGGCCTTAGAAATGTCCAGTGAGACCGTTTGAATCTCACCATAACGTTCCAGGCACCGTCCCCAAACATGCGTCACATACGCGAGAAGATCACTGCACGAGCGGTTCCGCCGGAATCCGTACTGGCGGTCGTTAATGATTTTTTTCTTCTCGAGGTATGTAAGCAGTTTGTCGTTGATCACACGTTCCATCACCTTGGACAGAACTGATGTGATCGCTATGGGGCGGTAGTTGGCCGGGTTGGTGCGGTCACCTTTCTTAGGTATAGGATGAATGACCGCTTTTTTCCAACCAGAGGGCACAGAGCCACATTTCAGGGACATTTCAAAGAGCTTTGTTAAAACTGGAGCTATTTCTGCAGCACACCTCTGCAATACCAGGGCAGGTATTCCGTCAGGCCCACTAGCTTTATTAACATCGAGCCCCCGTAAGACAAGGAGTACATCCCGATACCGTATCCTCAGCTTTTTCATATAGAAGCCGCAGTGAGGAACCGACGGCGGGATGGCACCCCGGTCATCGAGGGCCGAGTTTTATGCAAACATTTTCCCTAAAAGGTTGGCCTTTTCGGTAGCAGTGTTTGCTAGTGAACCGTCAGGTCTGGTAAGACTGGTAAGAGACGGCAGACTGGATTTGCAGAAATTGCGACCTATGGAGCCCGCTAGCGACCAGAACGCCCTGCTGTCATGCGGGCAGGCAGCTAGCTTTTTACTGATCTGTAGGTCGTGCTCAAATTTTGACCTATTAATGATTCTCTTATTTTCCTTTGCCAATTTGTTATATGCTGATCTGTTTTCTGATGTTCGAGATGTGTTGTAGGCTCGGTAAGCTGGGTTTTTTCGTCGAACTGCTTCAGAGCATTGTCGACTGAACCACGGCTTTGAGCCTACACCGGTTTCTTTAACGGTTGATTAAAAGAAGCCATCCATCGCAGATGTGATGACTTCACCAATTTCCCGGGCACATCTGGACGGATTCGAAGTCTGAAAACAGACAGCTGACCATGGGAAAGCATTAAAATGTGCCCGCAGACCGAACCAATCTGCTGACCTATAGTGCCACATTTTTTTCTTCAGCCTCTCGATTGGGGGTCTGAAGTTAATAGGGATTGATGTCGTCACCAGGCAATGGTCGGACGATCCTAAAGGCGCTGCGACATCAATCCCATAACCACGTGGCTCGGTAGTTAAAAATAGGTCTAACAGATTGGAGCGGTGAGTCTGGACATCAGGAACCCTCGTAGGCTCCTGAACCAGTTGCTCCAACCCATGGCAAAGGGCAAAGAATTCCGCCTGTCGGCCAGCCGAGTTTGTTGAACATGAGAACTTCAACCACGGTTCATTATGAACATTGAAGTCCCCCAGAACAACAAACTCGGCCGAAGGGTAGCGGGGTAAGAGGTCATCAATAGTTTCGCTCAAATGTTTAAATAGCTCGGATGAGTCTGATTCGCTGAGGTTTGGTGAGCGGTATAAACACGCATAAAATCTTACCGTACTGGCAAGACTGACGCACACCCACATTACGTCAAATCTGGAATTTTCCAGACTCAACAGTCGCACACAGTTGACGTCAGCTCGGCTATACAAAAAAAAACCTCCTTTTGGTCTGAACTTGCCTACGAGGGTGAAGCCCGTGCAGTCCAGATAGGAGGCGTCAGGAGGCTCAGCTATCTGCGTTTCGGAGAGGAATAAAAGGTTTGGGCGTTGGGATTGAAGGTGATGGCGGACAGAATTTAAATTTTTGTGCAGGCCTCGAAAGTTGGTAAAATTTACCAACATTTTTGGCCTGCACCGGGGACGCCTACTACTCGCCGTTGTAATGATATTATTATTGTTTAAGTTTTGTGATTGCATGTTTTTTTAATTATTGTTGGGGATTTTATGAAAAGGAAAGCAAGGGAAGGATTAGGTATAAAGGGTGGGTAGGAAGCTGGGGGTCGGGGTATCCAGGACTGACGAACGTATGAATCCATCCCACCCACTGCGGTGCAAGGCTATGGGTTGGGAGAATCTGGCTGGGAAGGGCTCCCAATGCGCCCCAAACGCTACTGCTGGGTCCCCTCCGGTCACGAATCGGCACAACAGCAGCGGCGGGGTTTTTACACTCGCTGGTGGGGCAGCCCACCCACGCAGTAGTAGGGCCAACGCATCCGCAGCCAAGACCTGGACAAACTTTACCCCATGAACCCGGGCACCCCTGCTAAGTCACCAAACGTAGCGAACCACTTGGTTATACTAGATTTCCCTTTGATGATTTTTATTTTCTACTAATATGTTCCAATCTTTATGAGTGATTAAAAAAAAAATGTCTGGTATATTATACGATTTTAGATTGCCAACGAGACAGGAGGTATATAAATAAAAATAATAATTACCAAGTTAACATCGACCTCTAGTTCCCAGAATCTGTCATTCATGACTCCCGCATTGTTGATGACTATATCTAAACCTCCGAATACTTTCATAGTCATCACAAAGGATTCTGGAAAATAACAAAAAGTTGTACAAAAGTCATTTCATCTAAATATTACATTAATTCGTACATTCGAACTTTGGTCCGGTCATAAAATATCAGTGCATAAAAATTGAGCTAGCTAAAAAAAAAATATTTTTGTTTAATTGAAAACCTATTAGCCTTTGTAACATCTGAAATGTATATTAATATAAATTTCTTAAACAAAATAATAGTGAAATTAAAATTAAAAAAATGCACATATTAAATCTTTGTTTTTTTTCACACAATCAAAAAATTATTACCTACTATATTTTCTGAGTGGAAGGTACCTACTCTACATTTCGTATTGGTCTAAATCAGAATCTAAATTGAGTTTGAACGGGCTTTATCAAAATTCAGTAAAAATGTATTACTTGTATGAATAGTCAGGAACTTCGTAACATCTCCCTTCTCTTTTCAGCTCACAACATGCCCTAAATAAATTGGGACTAATAATAATTGAGGACATGAAAAACTAAAAAAAAACGAAGTGTGTGTAGCACCCCTACTATAAAATGTAGATATTTAATAAAGTGGAACCAATTTTTTCAACAATCTCTCACCACCAAGCTACTTAATTTGTCTTCGAAATTTGATCTACACATTCAAACTTTTTCTCATTAAAGTTTGACATTTCGTAAAGAAACAATCCAAAACAATGTAACTCGATTATTTAACCCTTTTTAATGTATATTTTTGATCTGCGAGTTAGATTTTGTTTTGTTTTGATTTAACATCTAAAAACATGAGTATATTAATGCATACAATTCGGAAATTCAAAAAAAATCGCCTTTCCATGTATTATTGTATTATCTTCCTTGCAAAGTGTTAAATAATAAACGTTTAAATACGAAATTGTCATAGAATATGATGTAGAATCATCTCCTTTCGAAAAGTACCACTAATTTCTGAAGACCGTTTGGTTAGTCAAAAATATGCATTTGGACCATTGTACTTTTTAAACTTACTTTAATTTTACTATGGAGCCATCTTGGTGTTGCAACTGAAAGCCTTTTTAAATGATCGCAGCTCCCTTAATTTTTGTCTACGTTTAAATGTCAGACTGCACCTGCACTCTACACGCAACTTTATATTTATTTACATCTAACTGATATACAATTTGTCTTTAAAAAAAACAGTTAGGTATTCAAAATTATCTGGTTTACCTTCAAATTGTGGATAATCGGTGACATCACATTGACAGAAAAGAACACTTTTCTTCCCGTACTTAGCAGCTAACTCGTCTGCAACTTGCTCCCCGACCTCTGAATCAATATCGCAAATGGACACCTAAAAATCATACGATATCAAAAAATATAAACATATCCTTTATTTCAGCGTTATAAAAATATTAATACGTCGTCACTTTCATAAGAACCGATATATTCTTATTAAAAAAATCGCAATTGAACTAATAGAAGTAAGTTTGGAATAAAGTGTGAAAATGTGATTTTTCTATATAAAAGAGAACCAATGTTTTGTTCAATCTACCTATGAATGTTTACTTTAGGTTACACATTATAAATTGTCGATTTGTGTAATTTTTTTATTATTTATAATTGTAAACAATCATAATCATTACTACTCGTATATTCGATACTAATAAAACATTCGTTCCGTACCGCATTGGAGTAAAAACTGCATAGAGTTTAATTTAAGAAAATGATTCATTTATGCAAATAGAAAGAGTGTTCACACACCTTGACACCATGCTTCAATAACTCTTCGCAGCAACTGAGCCCGATGCCCGCCGCTCCTCCCGTCACGAGAGCGACTTTCCCTTTCATGTCCATTTTCCGGAACGCTTCGCAGCTCACAATCTGTCAGATTAATCCCGAAACACAGCGGAGGAAAGCGTTAATTCGACGGGTGAATGTAGCATTCAAGAGGCGAGGTGTGCCGACGCGAAGTTAGCGGTTCTCGCCTGGTTTGATAGCGGCTGAGGGTAGCGCGGAGGTGCGGGTGTGTTTTGGTGCCGGTAGACTCACACGCGACGGCCGCGCCCTGCGCACAAGGGGGTGGATTGGGTTTCACAAACCCCGATTGCCTCTCTTTTCCTCACTGTCCCCTCTTTTCACGGGTCTCGCTCACCCAGTGGGAAATCACTTTGTTTATGTTGTACTTCAGTTATTTTTGTCGATGACGCACTTTTTGTTTGAACCTTAACTATAAAACAGAATACTTGTTTGTATGTCCCATTAAAATCTCTCTAATAGTAAACTCTAACATCATGAAATTTATACAGCTGTTTAAGGGGTCAACGCAACTATTTTTAGCTCGAAAAGTCATATCCATCATGAGCCAAGACGCCATAATATTGTTTGTTTCACATAATAAAATAGAGCGTTTGAAACTCTGGCAAAGCCGAGCTGTAACAGGCATTGAGAATTCGACTATCGACTTGATAACCTCTAACCCTCAAGTAGCAATGCAGGATAATACCAAGCCCGCTTATTTGTGGGTGTGGGCAAAATGCATAATGACTGAAATCTCTCATCACTTATAAACATATTATTTAGTTCAGATATTTAAAACTCTTTGTGCAATAAAATGAATCGAGTGCGAACAATATTGAAGACAACCATTATACGAGTATAAGAAGCAGTGTCTCTAAAATTTTCTCTCTGCTGAATTAGTTCCTTCTGTGATTACCAAAAATAATTACTGATAAAACTAAAAATCTAACCCCAATCCCCACATACTGTTATTATTATCTTGCATTCATACATCAATATAGAATATGATATATCCTTAATTACTTACCTACCCAAGGTATGATTTTTTTATAAGAATTGAAAGAAAGAGCTTTTCGTACAACATATGTTTTATAAAACCGTGAAAGTAACTTTTAGTTTTACTCTTTTCCGCAAATTCAATAAAACTCTATAACGGTGTTAAAACCCATTGCGAGCCTGTGCAGTGTTTATAGTGTGTTGCGCATGCGGATGCATAGTTTGAGGGTAACTTCTAAAATCCTGCGTCTATCCCAATATCCCATTTTCCACTCATATAAGCAAATAATAATGTTTTTCCTATTTAGTCATTTTCAACAAATGAACTCTAAGTATCTACTAAGTATAATATTTTCCTCTGGAAAATGTGTACCTATTTCCTATTTACTAATAACTGATATAATCACAGAAGGCCCTGATTAACACCCTATATTTGGCAGACAAAAAAAAAATAGGTACACTGCTCAAAACTGGTTGTCTTTGATATTGGTCGCATGCGAGTTCATACTGCACAAATAATTAAGGGGAACGGCTGCGGTGCCTGTTTCATACATAACTGAATTTTGGATTGGAGGCCAAAGTACCCATCCAAACGGAATGATCTATTTTTTTTTAAATTAAAGGTTTAGTAAATATCTAATACGGATGAGAAGTAGTTTATTTATTTTTGTTTTACCATATGAAATATCGGCGATTAAAGGAATTGATTTTTCGCGATTTTAGAGGCATCTTAAACAATTATTTAGGGGCTAACGGTGATTTAAAAAAAAAGTTTAACCCATCTGCTTTGAAAATATAATTACCGCAGCCTTTCCCCTTAAGTACCTACCTATCTGAACTAAATAATATATTTATATAAATATGATGAGTAGGTATTTACTTAATTCTCTCCGAGAGAAATTTCTCCAACAGTTTTCTCGGTGGTGGGTGGTACCTTTTTATATTATTGCAACGTGTTTAGTATAGATTAGTACTTTATTATAAGATTTTTCTTGGCATTTCTTCACAATGTGTTCCATTTTTCAGCGTGGGTGGGTAATAAACAAATGAAGCAGCTGTTTTGACAGATAAATTATTTATTGGAAGGAAAAAAATCATGTGAAAAAACCGAGAGAAAAACAGAAGCTGGATATGGAATTACATAGTTGTAATGTATTGTGAAAAATATTTAATAAATGTACAGGCAAATCATTCAAGACTGCGCGTTCGAACATATATGTGCACGCCGATAGTAATTCAATTTTTTTCGAATTCGAAATAGTTTGGAATACCAGCTCGTTGTCCCCTGTTGTCCTCGCAGTAGTTCCACGATACTGTACACCAAAATGCAAGCAAGAATCTCTTTAAAATGATTATACTATACTTATACACTTAAACAGGCGAGAAAGAGAGTACGGGAAGTATTAATTTAACCAATTAAGTAAACCACGTACTTACTCTAAAACACGAATTGCAATTTTTTGCTTTTTACCAATGTACGCAAGGTACAGAGAGGCACCTGTAATCATATCCCATTCATTTAATTGCATTCACTATAATACCAAACAGCCCTGCGCGTGTACAAGTATCGAATTAGTCAACCAGTACGTGTATCTAGGTGTTACGGTGGATTGTAATATGAAATGGGACGTACAAATTTCCAACCTCTGTAAGCGACTTCGAGCCATTGTAGGAAGACTCCACAAGATAAAATTATACGTGCCTATAAAAACTATGAAACTAATTTATTTGTCTCTAGCAGAATCGACTATAAGGTATGGTATAACTTCTTGGGGACACTCCTGTAAGACCAACATAAAACATTTACAGCTGATTCAAAACGCCATGATAAAATTGTTAGTAAGTAAAACAGTTTTTAACCAAAGGCGAGACATTGATATCATGTACAAATCAATTAATGTATTACCTGTTCGTGGTATTTTGTGGCATAAAATTCTACTGCAACATATATCTGAAAGTCCGTATAAGGCAGTGGTGGATCATGTACACAATACACGTTTCACACAAAATATAGGAATGATAGTGCCAATATTTCAAAATAAATATGGTCAACGAACCCTTGAATACATTGTACCATTTATATTTAACAAATTGCCGTACGAATTTAAAACAATTGTCCTATGATGAAATTCTCACTGATGTTAAAGTGTTGGCTTTTGGAAAGTAACCTTGTGTATTGATGGTAACAAATATGACAGTCTCCATGGTTGTATAGCTCCTAGATATCTGGTGTACTTACTGTTACGGTGTTACTATTATATTTAAGTCTATCCTCATTGTAACCAACCTGTACTGCTGTTTTATGTATATATCTTTTAAATTTTTATTTCTTAATCTATTTAATACTTACAGATGCTTTGATATTTCTGATATTTACGTAATAGTTATATTTTTGTAATATGAATGTTTTTATAATGTTGATATTTTTAAAAGTATTGATGTTTTTATAATATTGATATTTTTATAATATTGATACTTTTATAATATTGGTACTTTTATAATTTTGATATTTTTTATGATATTGACATTTTTATAATATTATTTAAATCGGTGTTATAAGATTGGACTCTAGTATCTCAATAACAAATCTGTAATGCTTTTACCATTATTTTTTCTCTTTAATTTTTTTTTCTCAACTTATGTACAGCACAAGATGCATGCGCCTAAATATAATAATTTTTGCCCTACATTTGTATGATGATTGTAATTTATTGTTGTATTATATTATATTGTTGAAATAAACTCCTGCTGACAAGCTACTTGCAGTGGCTTAGCGGGTATAAGTTCCCACTGTATATAATTAATACAGCCTGACATTTAAAACCAGACAAAAATTAAGGGCCCTACGATCGTTTAAAAGGTTTTAAATGACATCACTAAGATGGCTCATAGTAAAATTAAAGTAAGTTTTAAAAGTCCAAATGCATATTTTTGACTAACCAAACGGTCTTCAGAAATTTGTGGAAGCTGCTTTCCGAAGGGAGATGATTCTAAATCATATTCTATGTCAATTTATGTAAATTTTTGTAATTCTGAAATGTAAGTATCAAAACACCAATTAATAAAAATCCAATTAAAATTAAAAATAAAATAAAATTAAAAAACACCAACTAAATCAAAATCTAATTCACAAAACAAAATTACGATTAAAACAACGTTAATATAATCGAGTTATGTTGTCTTGCGTTGTTTTTTTTTCACTGTCAAATTCCAACATGAAAAAAATGGAATATAAAAAACAAATTTCAAAGACGAAGTGAGTAACTCTATTAATTATTTCTACTTTTTGTTGCCAAGGCGTAATGTCATTGATTTTTACAATAACATTATTATAGGATCTACAGGTTGAACTTTTATCCCTTTTATTATATTTGTGATTGACACCATATCCACTTCGAAAAGTTAAATCAGGACACACTTATCTCTGGTTGACTTTTTGCTGTTTTCATTGGGTGTATATTATTCAACCCCACCTCAATGCATCGTCGTTTCATTTTCCTTTGGAATCTGTTCGAGTGAAAGCGTTTTATGAGGGTGCGGAGGGGTGGGGCGCGGAGCATGCGCCCTCCTAGTTATCGAATAAAGCTTCACTCGAGGCAGTCTTTATGCATTTGTTAGGCAGCTAAACACAATATAATATGAGGAAGAACATCAATATTATTGATGTTATAATTTTTTATTGTCTGGGGGCGACAGAGTTTCATCAAGTATCTTTTTTTACAGAGTTACTCCACACAGGAGGTTCTGAGGGAAATAATTTCCCTCAAGGCCTATGTTATCTTTGGAGATGCCGTCTTTTGGAGGGTAGGAAGGAGTGAAGCTGAGTCTTGAAGAGACCCATATTGTAGGAGGGAGGAAACATATAGGCCGTCATATCATTCCACAGTCGACTTGTTGAACACAAGAACGAGTCGTAGAAGTGACCTATTCTCATATGACAAATGTCAACCGTGTACAAATGTTGGGCGCGCGTTTGCGTATTTCCCGACTGTGCACGAAGGGATCAATGACCCTAGTTCCTCAGAGTATCTTCCATTGAAATACTGGTAGAACAAGGACAGCATTCCCACCTGACTTCTGTGCTCCAAAAATTACAATCCGTTTACGATAGGGAAATCTATCAAACGGACCTCCCGTTTTTGCACAGAGTCAAGGATATAGTCTGGCATAAAAGGGCGCTGCGATCGTTCAAAAGGAATTAAAATGCAACACAAAGATGGCTCATTATAAATTTGAAAATCACGATGGTCCAAGTGCATATTTTTTAGTTGAACCAAGCGTTGTCCCGAAATTAGTGGTACTTTCCGTCCTTTCCGAAAGGAGGCGATTCTACATCATATTCTAAGATAATATATTTTACACAACGTTTTTATTATTTAACGCTTTGCAAGGAAGATCATTATATAAAAGGCAATTTATTTTGTATTTCTCAAATTTTACGAATCGAAATAACCATTTATTGTTAGAAAAAAAAAAAAACTAAATATTTACAGATCAAAATTATAAATTGAAAAAAAAACGTGAAAAAATATTTATGTTGTTTTGTCTTGTTTCTTTAAATAATAATAATTTATTTATTCCGGAATGCGCGAAGGTTAGTGCAGTCCCACACGTTCCATAAAGTATCTACAAATAACAAATGTTGATTAAAACTAACCACCAAACGCGTATGTGGAAACATTTGAATGTGAAGCACACATTTCAAAGATAAAGCTTGGTATTGCCATAGTAATGACATTTTATAGTACCAAAATAATAAATAAATTGATGCTTGTTAAAACACCCAATATTCCATGCATAAAAGTTCTGGGAAATCAGTGAAAACATTCACATTTGTTTAAAAATGCTTAGTATTTTGTCGTCAGTTATTAGGTCTATTTATTCCCGACATTTTAAAATACTTGATTATTCTTTTATTTTAGCGGTTTTCTAAACATAATTAGTTTATTTTGCTACGTACCTCATAGGGTGTTTTAACAATCATCAATTCAAACATCTACAATTAAATGCCAAACACAATTAAATTGTTGAGTACCTACTTTAAATAAAAAAACAATAATAAATTAACAATAAATGTATTCGATATTACATCAGAATCTTGCCAACTCAATAATACATATATTCATGCAATGGGTACATTCGCATACCTAGTTCAAAACATTTAATTTAACTCGCGTAAAAGGGTGAACATATACAGGGTGTTTTTTTTAGAAGTATACAAATTCAAAAAAAAATAAAAAACACATTAAAATAATGTTAATGTCTATGATATTGGCATTATTTTTTTAGAGGTAATTTGTATCCCTCTAAAAAATAAATAAAGCCGTCAGACATTAACATTTTTTTTTCATTTGGAATTTATATACCTAAAAAAAACACCATTTATTTGAGTTAGTACAAATAATAAAAAAGTTTTGATTCATCCATGTTATTACTCATAAAGTTTTCTGTTTTAATAAATCTTGCGTATAAATAAAAAACTTTTTCATAAAAAACATCAAAATATCACAAGTTATTTTGTACAATGTCTATACATAAAGCGATGTCAAAATTATTTTCAAATGAAATATTACATTTATTTACATATTTATATTGCAAAACTGCGCTTGTATGAAATATGGAAAAAAATATCACAGAAAATGTTGTAAAGACAATTTTTTTTTTACTCCAAAATAAATAAAATCTATCTATTTGGCTAGCAGTAAATAATTACCTAATTTGTCAGTACATAGAGGCTATCGTCGCTATTGCCTGACAATTAGGGGCGCCTCAATTAATTTTCCTCGCATTTTCACAACTTACATAAAAAGCATTTTTATAAAAATATTTTTCAATAATCGTCTACGATTCTAAATATTGCAAGTTGCCTAAGTAATTTTTTATTTAATAAATCAGTAAGTCGGTCTCTGTACTAAAATAATTCGTTGGACAAACGATAAAATAGTCTACCAATGTTATAAAATCTGTTTTTACAAAAATAAGGTAATCACAAATTATGTCAGTCTTTGAGAGGAGAAATGAATAGGAATTATTGCACCTATTTGCAAGTGGAAATAATATCTGGTAAATAATAATAATTAATTAAGGGAAATTAATGAATGACAAGAATATAATGCTGCATCTTCTGCACCCAAAAAATCCTAAAATTTCGACAACGCATGAGAAGGAGTTCTCCAGGTGGAAGAAGACTTTTATAGCGTCTAAACTAACTTTTAAAAAATGATATTTTAAATTTAGATGCCAACCAAGTTTTAGTAAAAGTTATGCTATTTTCAATGTTCAATAATGTGAATGCTTCACATGGTACACATACTCGTACATTATTTTAAAATCAAACGAATTTTCTGAATTATTTTGGAATCCTTTTTCACATAACTGACCCACCATCTTAAAATAAATTAAAACTAAATGAATGTGTAAAGTTCTGTCTTCCAGCGGTGGAGGCAGGAACTGCGAATGAGCATCTTTACAGGTGAAGGTGATTCAATAACTATTTATAGCGGCAAAGCGACAGGTTGGCCGCGGTGGAATCAGGAACTACGGATGTTTAAATGTAAATTAATTGTAGTTCCTGACTTTGCCGCGGTCAATGCCGAGTGTGTAGTGTGGTGGAGCTAAGAGGCAGAGTCGGAGTGGTCCCCCTCCCAGGGGGCGCAGCGGTAGAACCAGGCGAACTCGCGCGCGTTGGGCAGACCCGGGATGACGCAGGCACTGAGCGCCGACCTGTTCAGGTTCATGGAGGCCACCTGCTTCCAGCGGTTCTTCTTGCCGTCATAGCATTCCACGGTAGAGATGGTCGTAGCACCTGCTGAGGCAATATATTTTAGCATGAAGTTAATATCTTGCAAGGTCCATTTTGCCGGGTCAGAGAAATGTCGCCTGAGGCACAATTCTCTTTGGCCATTCAATAGATCCCATAATCTGTTCTAGATCCTATCTAGAACAGATTATAATAATATGGTATATCTCCGGTAGGTTATGTCCCATATTGGATAAACTCGGCTGTACATAGTATGTACAGCCGAGTCTCGCTAGTCTCGCTAGTCTCGCTAGAATTATTTTGGAAAATATGTATCCAGAAAGGTTTTAGTACCTAACAGTAGCATTGATCCAATGTGTGCTGTGCACCGGTGCACTTGCGATACACTAAACTCTTTCACCGTAGTTGAAATCCCGTGCACGGTAACGGGTCGCTTCTCCGACTAGTTTTTATTCAAAACGGCAAGTGGGACGAACTATCGGAATTCGTTTTTCCTCCCTTACTTAATTCGGGCCGCTTCAAAATAAAATTGATGTAATGTGAAATTAGGTAAGTACTAGGTACTATTTGCAATAATTACAAACATATTTTTTTTGTTTGTAATTACCTACCCACGTTTCTCGCTGGAAAGGAGATATATTTTAGTCCCCTAAAAGAAAGTAAATTATTTGTACCATTAAATCCACCGATGGCAAATATCATTCCGTCCAGAATGACAGCAGCAAAGTTACTCCTGGTGACACCCATGTTGGCCACCGCCTCCCAGCCAGTCAACTGCGCCGGGTCGATCTTTTCACCTGATGATAATATGAAACCAATATTCAATCTAACCATGCGCAGTGAATGCAATCTGGTTATATATATATATATATATATATATTTTTTTTTTTTTTGGGGACATAGTTGACTTTGGACTAACAAATAAAAAATAAAAACACCATGAATTTAAGGAATGTTTTTCAACTATTTTACTACAACCACCTTCACATTTTAAGGGTTTGCGCCACTTTTGAACTAACTACAAAAGTCTCCGAACAATATCTCGTCAGGTGTGTAACATAAATATATAAGGTAAAAAATAAATTAACAAACGCCCGGGTTGTCGCCAATGAAATTTAATTTAGATGATGTGTTATTAATTTCTAATGTGGCAATCGGGGATGCCGCGATACGTGCCGTCGCCTGTGTCTGAATAAAAGTCGCTTCATCACTACAAAACAAATTGTTAAAGTACAGTTGTTTTAGTTTTGAATTTATTTACGCCCCTAAGATCGCACAGCACATACGGCTGCGACGCACCTGGTGGCAATCAGGGCCGGACTTACCCCTAGGCTTTTAATTTATTTTTAAAAATTACCTGCACACATACCTGGGCATTACCTGGGCATATGTCATCTTTGGGGATGCTGTGAAAATGGTACAGCTTGGGACACAGGACTCCGAAAAAAAAAATTTTACAACGACAAATACCTGGTTCGCAAATTCTAAGAAGAAGCGCCCGGCGACAATTTTTCCTGCAATTTAGTTGAAACCATCGACAAAGGATATCGATGGTTGAAACCAAAAAAAATTCAACTTGAGTCAGCGTGTCGCTCCAGAGCTCGGTAGAGATAAATCAAGGTCATCACTCTTCTGTTTGTTTATGTTTTGTGCTCAGTAGCGGCTCTTTTGTTTCTTTCTTTTGAGGTAGGTAGAGAGAATCTTTATATTACATAGTCAAAGTAAACCCTTATGTATTTTTTTCCGTATGCTTATGAAAATAATCGATTTTTTAATTTTTATTCTGTATGTTTAGTTTTATTTTTCTCCAAATTCGCTTAATTTTATCGCTGTTTGATTTCTGATTTCTGTGGAAATAATATAGCTGTTTGGAAACTGACTTTCCGAATGATAAAATTGAAAGCATTTATTGGATTACCTTCCGGCGTAGAAAAACGTTTGACTACGGCGATTTTTTCATTCCACTGCCCCTCATTAAGTACCCCATTTGGGGATGCCATAATTTCGAACCGGTCTCGGGAAATTGGGACTAACGTGTGGTATTCCAAATAACATTTTTTCATATTAAAATTTATTTGAAAATTTAGAAACCAATGACCTACCTAAAAAAATAAGAGAATGTTTTTTTGCTAAATTACTAAAAAGTTACCTAAATTACCACTTTGTAAGTGCCTAGGAGCCTGGTGGGTCTCTTAGTTCGGGCCTGGAAGCAAAAAAATGAAAAAGTGATGTAAGTTACATGTGTTTAGTCGAACTGTGCCATTGTAACCCCCGATGGCGTACAGGAAGCCGCGGTACGCCACCAGGCTCACCCCGGAGCGGGGACTCGTCATGGGCATGATGAAGGTCCACTGGTTGCTCTCGGGATCGAACACCTCGCCCGATGTTAGGATCTCTAGACCGTTGAGGCCTCCGATGATGTAAATCTGAGGAAATACAAATAAATAACGAGAAACATAAGAATTATGAAAAATATTTTACGATTTTAAAAAATATTGCATTTCTTGCTCATACCCAGAAACTTAAGGGGAACGGCTGCGATGCCGGTTTCATACAAAACTGAATTTTGGATTGGAGGCCAAAATACCCATCCAAACTGAATGATCTATTTTTTTAATTAAAGGTTTAGTAAATATCTAGTACGGATGAAAAGTATTTTATTTATTTTTGTTTTATCATGGAACGAATATGCAATCAACCAGCTAGCTGGTCTTATATCGCGTTGTACGCCATGTTATTATGTCAAAAATTCCGTACTATACAGTTATTTTTTACCTCTTTCACTTACATCGATCGAAAACGTGTGTTATTTTTCTCACAAACTTTATTATACCCTTATATGAACACGGAAGTTGGAAAAATATTATTCTTTAGTTTGAATCACTCGATATATCAAGGAAATAGTTTTATCACAGACAAATTAACATTTATTAATAAATTCTAAAGAATTACGGTACACCGTTGATATAAATATTATTTGCAATTTTTTTAGCGTTTTTTTAGTAAATAAAAGTTTCATTCCATTGTTGTTCATTATGACAGTGGGCAGCGATGCCGAACCCGCCATTTTATAAGGTATTTAAAAAAAAAGATTTTCTAAGACTTTTTGATTATTACAAAGAATGATTATTAAAGTCTATGTCTTTATGGAAGAATATTATTGAAATGAAAGATGTGTTGATTTAATAAATCCATTTGTTCAAGTGGTAAGAATTGTTAATCTGAATAATGAAAAAAAAACGGCGGGGCGCAATCGGTTACTACTGCTCAGGGCGCGAGATATCGTGGAACCGACACTGCGGGTTCGGTCACAGCACTGAACCGATACTCCCCAGATGTGATCTATACCAATTTGAAAGAAAACTAATGTTGCCAATTTACATAAAACCTGTCGACTCCTAGGCCCCAGACAAAAGAGATTGATAATCAGTTCAAAAAAGTTTTTGGATACTTGAAAATGTTTGATAATTTCACCAAAAGTAAGGATTTTTAAAATTTCACTATAACCTACACATATGGATCAATAGCATTGTGTCAGAAGTGTGGCAAACAGGCGAACTGTAGGGACAGCTGATCCCGATCTGCGGAGGGGGCGGGTTGGGGGGGAAACACAACCTATCGTTACCTTTGCAGGGAGGAATGATACTCACGATTAACGACCAGAGTGGAAGATACTCGCTCTGCTTCTACCGACTTGCCTACTCCATCATTTCTGACCACCGCTGACCCTGGACCCCCCTTCGGATTCGTAGTCGAGAGCCTTACCTGTTGACCACGGAGGTCGTCAGAATGATTGAGTAATCATCCGCTGAAGTATCGCGGTGTGGCCATGAAACAATGTGCATAATTGAAATAAATACCTTTCCCTCTAAAGAAGCTGCGCTGGCATCCGACCTGTGCTTGTTCATGGGAGCAATCATCTCCCACTGGTTTTGTTCCGGGGAGTACCTCTCCACGGAGCTCAGCCGGGACATACCGTTGTATCCTCCGAGGGCATAAATTTTTCCATCTACCAAACAAAGTTCACTATGAAAAGAGGTAGTGTTCCCCAATTGACCATATATTCGTGGTACCCACGCTTTTGGGTAGGTTAAATTAGAACAGAGCTCATAAACCAAGTAAGCAGGTACCCATTAAACTTTTTTTTCTTTTCTTCTTGTCAACGGATTTATAATGAAAGAATGTATAATCTGTATGTACCTAAGCTAATAAAGGGGGGGAGTCGTTGGCCTCACTTTTTAAAACATTCACAGCGTCATAAAATAACGATCCAGTCCTTTTAGATACCTACCTAGTTTGCTACATCATGATAATCTTGGTACAAATCGTATAAAATGAAATGCATATTTGAACTTGCTGATAAGCCATTTAGCTTGGTCATTGGTAAATAAGCCCCTTTATTGCTTATTTGGGAGACTTATATAGGCGACTTTGTGTGGTTATTCGCACAGGGCGGTTGAACAGTAATGAAAAACCTCGACAACCGCGCGGTTTAAGCTGCTCGATTGTCGATATGTGTGGAGCTCCATACGTGCTTATTCACACACAGGGCGGTTGAACCGCGCGATTTCGCAACCGAGCGGTTTGACGTGAGTTTACACTCGTCGGCGGCTACTGCGTGGTTTTGCTGCCCCTCCTTAACTTAGTTTTAATATACACAGTGTACGAAAGCTAGTGGTACAAGCGAGAAACTGGTGAACTTGTACTGGAAACCTGAAAAACCTGAAAAAACCTACATTACGAACACAATTTTTTTTTTTCATCTGAGCATCTCGATTTTCTTTTCAGCATCTAAAGGATTGAAAAATTATTGGACTGGGTCTACGCACTTTAAAAGACAATAAAGAGTTGATAGTAATAGCCCGTGGCGACCGAATGTTTTGAATTTGCCTAGTCAAAATTTCATCATCCGACTCGAATTATTCAAAAACGAAAGATCAAACTTAAAATAATTATACCAGAAAATCAACCCCAAATGTGATGCAGATTTAACAGTTTCCCGCTTGTACCACTAGTTTCCAGACACCATTTATAAGGTACGTACTACGTAACACTCGAAAACCGCGCGATGAGTCGTCGCCGACGACTGAATGCTCTCATGGCCCTCTACATGATGGCGGATGATGGCGTATGATGGCCCGTGATCGCGCTTGTGATGGCGCGGGATGGCCTTTTTATCGGTTTTTCGTACACACATCAAAGGATGGTGATAGTGACGCCCACTACACGACACGTGGCGAACTGTTCAGTGTCCGCTTGAACGTGCTCTGGAGGTGACGTCCTAGGTAGTAATATTTACGTAGCTTCGAAACATTTTTCAACGTAATTGCAGAAGTTTGGACATGTGATGAAACTATAAAATTTATCGAATTATTCCTTTGATAAATGTACGAGTATATGAAATCCCAAATACAAAAATAAACGCTAAATAGGTATTTTTGTAAATTGTGACTCTCCGAATATTGTACTTAAAATAAGTAAATAAGTATTTTTAAATAAATATGTCTGCATTTATACCCTATTTTATTGGGGTAGAGTTATTAGAAGAGAGGAAAACATAACAATAACAACAAATTATAAAAAAAAATTACTTTTACTGAATATCCGAAATTAATTTTATGATATTAGGTAGCATATAATATCATAAAATTACATGTACATATCATTTGTTTTTAATGTCATTGCCTAATATACTAATAAAAACTAATCATCTCGTTTTTTAACCAAATATATTGCCGCAACGGCACGTCCACTCGGAAGCACGTTGAAAGTAGAACTGAACGTCGCCATCGTGTAGTGGCTCGCCGGCAATCGCCAAGCCATCATCCAGCTCAGTGGTCGGCAAATTGTGGCTCCCCATCCGAATGCGGCTCTTCGGCCCCTTAAGTGCGGCTCTGGCACAAAAATCCACGAGCACCCGCAACAGTCTTGTCTGCAGTGGTCGAAGCTTATCGTGTCTATAAATCGCCAGCGCCTTTCATAGGTACCTTCCTGAAGAATAAAGTTGTCTTATTCTCCATTCAGCTGCACATCCAATAGGCATTTTTGTTATCAATTTAAAAATTACAGTAATTTTGTATTGGTGACTTTTGACAAAATGTAATTTGGAATATTTTTATAGGTGCCCTATTTGACATGTCTATCAAAAAGAAGCAAATAAAAACGGAAGATGAAAACCGTGAATTTAGAGTTGAGTGGAACGAGACTTTCGAGTTTATTCGAAACTTAAATGACCATCCGACATGTCTTATTTGTAAGGAACAATTCGCGCATAACAAGAAGTCAACTTTGGAGAGACACTTCACAGTTAAACACGCCTCATTTAGCACTAAATATCCTGTCGGTGATGCAAGGAAGAAAGCAGTTGAGGAACTTCTGAAGAAACAAGAGACATCATCCTCTGATTTTTAATAACTGGATGCAATCTTCCAACAGTATTAATATGGGAAGTTTTGTTATTAGTTAAGAGATTGCTAAGAGGGGGAAATCGGATACAGACCGTGAATACATAAAAAGTTGTTTTATAAATGCACCCGAAGAGTTATTTCGGGATTTTAAAAATAAAGCAGATACTCTAAAAAAAAATTAAAGATTTACCATTCTTTACCAAAACAATGAAAGATAGAACAATTAAAATGTCTTCGAATATAACCATCTAGCAAATCGAAGATCTGAAATTGGTTTCGGCTTTATCAATACCAGTTGATGAGTCTTGTGACATAAATGATACAGCGCATGCTTTGCTTTTCACAAGATTTAATTCTCATATAGCTCCTAAAGAAGAAATTTTAGGATTATTGCCACTCAAAGCTCAAACACGGGAGAGGATATCGCAAATGCTGTAATTGAGTGCATGAATAAACATCATATTCCTCTCGATAAAATTGTGCCGATTTCAACAAACGGGGCCAAAAGTAGGACCGGCGTAAGAGTAGGGTTTGTTGCTATTTTGAAAGAAAAAAATAATCACGAAATACTTGCTTACCAGTGAATAATTTATCAAGAAGCGCTTTGTGCGCTTATTTATTCCAGACGAAATTTGTAAAGTTATGGAATTGGTGATTACGATTATCAACTCCATTTTAGCTAAAGCTCTTAATCATCGCCAATTCAAAGATTTTTTAGTTGAAATGGAGTGAACACGCTGATCTTCTGCTTTATAACAAGGTATATTGGTTATCAAGAGGGAACGTTATAAAATATTTCGCATCACTATTACCAGAAATCAAAGCATTTCTCATTGATTCTCACTCTCAAGAACTAACAGACGATCAGTACATACAAAACTTTTGTTTCATGGTAGACGTTACGTCTAATTTAAATCAGCCTAATCATAAACTACATGGGAAAGGAAACACGTTTTTTTTCGATGTTAGAAGAAGGCATTTCATTCGAAAACAAATTATCTCTTTTGCTCAAGATTCTGAAAGGGAAAAATTGTTTCACTTTCCGAGCCTGCTGAAGCATCGCCAAGAAAATAATTCCTCCATTGACAAACACTATTTCAAAACAACCATTTTAAATATGAGGGAAGCATTTCTCAACAGGTTTCAGGAATTTAAAAACAGCAGAGCCGCCTTAGCATGTGTCAAAAACCCTCTTAATGCTACGATAACAGATTTGAAATTTTCTCCTATTGGCATTGACATTGGTAACTTTGAAAAAAAATTGCTGGATTAAAAAAAAAAAACAAGGAATTATTGAGCTCTAAATTTGAACGTCTTTATGTTGATTTGGAAATACTGGAGAGGGAACAAATGTGAACTCAGTTCACATCACAAGTGGTCTGCTTTGAAAGACCTGGGGAAGGAAGACATGATCATGTTCAACTTCTGGAATAGCATGACTCTAATGATCAACTGAAAAAACTCTCGTTTGCTCTTCTTTTCCTTTTTGGTTCTACAATTGTAGAGGGTCCATAATACAGTCTGACAAGAAAAAAGTGAGGGCGCTGTGGTCGTTCAAAAGGTTTTATATGGTAACTAACACCTTAGAGTACCCCTTAGAGAACCCAACACGATCCTTTAACCCTTAACACGAATATGGCTCATGGGCACAATGGTCCAAGTGAATATTTTGTATTATTTAATTTAAAATGATGCCACAAGGTGAATTTACAGTAATTGAAGATGTATATTTTTACTTTATACAAACGGTGTTCATAAATGTGAATAGAGAGATGGAATGAGGAAAATATTAAATAAATACGTAATTAGTAGTAATTTAAAAAAAATGTTATTAAGAGAAAGAGTATGTAAGAGTGCACTAAATAAAAAGTCCCACCAGAACACCATGGGGCACTGATTAAGCCAGAATTTGGAACACATGCTCTAAGAATGAGAAGGAGGATAGAATTTAGGTAGGCGGTATACATGGAGACCTAGAGCCAATATGGGAATGTAGGATAGATAGGATAGGAATAAAGGAATGGATTGAGCGTTGGTTTTAATTTCTTGCTTCCTGCTTGTTTTTATTTCCCGCTTCTCCTTGTTTCAGTTTCTAGCTTCCGGCATTTATGTTGTGGTTTTTTCTTCTCGCCGCTTCTTGCTTCTCGGGGTCTAGGGGGCACTGATAAACATTCTGATAATTTGTAGAAATTTCTAAAATATTTATAATAAAAAAAACATTTAGTTACCGAGAAAAAGTGTAAATGAGAGACTAAGTAACTGTGCACTAAGTGAGTCCCGCCAGGGGGTGCCGATGAAAATTTCTGATAATTTGCAGTAATTAAAAAAAATATTCATGATACAAAAAAAATAAAAAAATTGTTACTAAGAGAAAGTGTTTTTGTTTCCCGCTTCTTTATGTTTCATTTTCTAGCTTTACGCTCCCTGAATTTATGTTTTGTTTTTTTTTTCTTTTCGCCGCTTCTCGTTTTTTCTTCTTGCTTCTCATTTTCAGCTTCCCGATGTTTCATCCTTCTCGCTTCCGTTTTCCCACTTCCAGTACAAGAAAAATATTAACGATCTAAATTATATTAAAAAAAACAACAAAATTTGAATTGAGTCGTTATTCTTCTGGACGTTTTTGTTTACAATAAACTGTCGAATGAAGCCTAGCCTCAAATATGAATGTATATTGCAATTGTTTGAAAATCAGCATAAATCCACAAAAATATTATTTAAATGCGTACGAAATTGACGAAATTTGTCAACAGACCATTATAACTTACCAGTCATTTCAGCAGTGGGGTTTGTAAACGTCTTCAAAGTTAGACTCTTAGCGTCTTAGTTTCTTAGCGTGAAATTCAGCTAAACAGTGCCGAAATACATATTAAATAATCTCCCTCGTTCCACTGTTTATTGGTCTATTCATTTTAAATGATTTGTAACTATTGATAAATAACGAAAGCAAACAGTAATGATGGATTATGCTAAGATAAATTATAATGTTATCGGGTCGCGGTACTTTTTGAAAAATAACAATGAAATTTCAAAGACCTTGGTGTTGCTATAGAAATGACATGCTTAGTTCCAAATTTATTATTTTTCAAGAATATTCTGCCAGGCACTATCTATTTGGTAAAATATTTTGTAGGTACCTACCGGCTTACGACAAAAAATATTATTTACAATATATTTTCAAGATTTCCAATAAACTTAAATAATGTTAATACCGAAAACTAAAAATGATGTATTTTTCATTTATCTCCGTGTTTTATTTTATTTTATTTGGGAAAACAGTTTATTTAAAAAAAATCCTTTTATGGTACGTAACTATGTAGATACTGTAACATATATTTCAGTTTCGTTGTAAATCAGGGGAGGGGAACATTAATATATATATATATACGAGTATATACGCGCAGTAAGCGATGCCGTCGAATTCTCACTACAACCCGCCGAGTTGTTATGTGTGCCTTGTAACCCTCAAATTCATTTTTATTATCATTATCCGTTATTTCTTATTTAAATCTAGTAATCTATGTTTTTAAAACCACGAACTAATGGCAGACCAAGGGATTTTTAATGGGATGATCTAGACCAGGTATACCCAACCTGCGGCCCAATTGAATATTTTTTGCGGCCCAAAATTAAGTTTTCAGCTTTCTGTTTTTTTGGATTTTGGTATTCATACAACAACAAAAAAATCGTTCTCGTAAATTTATCACATTTATATTATATTTGTGAAATTAGAACTTTCTTGGTATCAGACCTCGGACTTTCGAAAGGGGTTTTGATTTATTGCTTGAAAAGTGCCAGACACACTAGGAATTTATTTTAGCAATCAATTCCAATCAGTATGTTTTTTCAGCACATTTCACGTAATATCGAATGTAACTGACCTGATTTTAATAAGTGGGGGGTGAGTGCAAAGTACACACATAGGCGCGTGTATAGTAGAGAAATTATCGGGGAGAGGGACTGAGATGGCCTCTCTCCCCACTGCCCCTTTAAAGATGTGATGGCCCGCCCTTCCTTCGTTTATGATTTAATTTTGCAATAGACTTCTGTTCGCGCCACCGATTTAAGATGACTCCTCTACTGCTGCCTTAAATTTTCCTAACTAATGTGATCGGAAAACTCTTTGTAGTTTTCCTTTCAATTTGAGGTTTTTCTCCTCCTTGGCCAGCGTGTGACGTCTAGCCCTATGCTAACATTCGAGTGTTTCCGATTTTCATAATTTTCACGGAAATTTTCTCACTCCAATGTGGTCAATTTCCCAAGCTTTTCCGGAGTCTACGTTGTGTTCTGATTTTGGTTCAGACTATTGGAAAAACAAGGTCTTATTTGGTGGTAACCCCTATTCTTTGTAGCGTGGGCAGACTCTCGCATACCATTGACAGAATTCATATTCCTAACATTCCTATCTTAGAGTTTAGTGTTCTGAACTCTCTATTATTATCCTACTATGCAATCTACGCCAATTTCCTATAGGAAGACTAGAATTTTCCTAACTTTACCCCTAAATTTTCTAATTTTTCCTATCGTGAGTTTTAATGGAAAAACTTAGCTTCTGGGCTCTACTAATTGCACTATTCCTGATCTATTGAATACGACGTAGTTACAATTTTAAATTTGGTATACATGAATGTAATGATCATAATATTATCGCCTTACTTCATCATACTAAGTGTTATTCTACATGTATTAGTTTCAATAATTTTCATGGTTAAAAGGTACAGTTTTACTTGTTTTGGTGCCATCTCCATCCTCTCCTAAATTTGTGAAAATTACGTGATTAGGTTTTAGTTTTATCAGCTTTTTGTTATGATAAGTGATCGAATACGGTTTGTTGGCAAGCAATTCGGCTCCAGACCAACCCCTAAAGTACTCGGATGACCACGTTTTCGGTTGGTAACCCTCTCCTCACAGACCTACAGACTGAACAGCTGGTATACGGAACCTCTTCATTTTTTAGTTCGTGCCTGGACCTGAACATCCTCTGTGCCGCGATGGAAAGAGCACCTTCCATATCCATGGGTCCAAGACCCTCCGAATTCCCGTCCTCCAGACAGCTACATTTAAAAGAGATCAAACCGGTTCCGTTCCCTCGTCAAACAACATTAGATACTTGCGATTTTTTGCAAAGTCCGGGTTGAAAAGCCGTCCTCCGCATCAAAAGTTCAGAAATAACTACGCTTAAATCAGCAATATTTTACTATTCATCGTATTGCGTAATAATACTATCATTATTTTGAATTAATAAATAATAACTCTCCGACGTCCCTCTCGCCCTTAAGACTTAAAATTAACTTGTGAGTTTTAATGATATTCCTGAATATAATTCGTATCACTATTGTAGAAGTCATAAATCCGGAGGAGGTATTTTGTTATATGTAAAAAATAATCTCTCCTTTTCGCAAATATTTCTAGACACTAAATATTTTATTAACAAACGAGCATTTTTCTCAGAAATATCCTCTGTGTTTAATAACAATATTAATTCAAATGAAAGTGTCATCTTTTTGGCAACATTAACTTAAATCCATTAAATGCAAATGATCCTATCATAATAAACTATGAAAATATCTTAGCATACAATTATTTAGTCAAATGCATAGATGGCGCTACTAGGGAAGTGATCGTTCAACAGAAAATAAAGTACTCTGGTATCGACCACTTTTTTGTAAGGTTAAATTGAAAGCAATCCGTTGGTGCAGCCGCAGACGTGAGTTCAATCTCCGCATGTATATGTGATTATAATATTACTGATCACCACACGACGACTGTAAATATTCACTTCAACTCTATAGATCGAGCAAACACTAACAAAACTCATAACATAACGATTCTATCACAAAGACATATCGATAATAATATTCATAATGATGATTGGAAATCACTTCTAGAGGTAAAAGACTGTTTTATTATTTGTTCAAAAATTTAAAAAAATATTTTGATGACTTGTATAAAAATAGCACAACAAGGAACTCCAGTCCATTTTATTATTATTTTTTTATTAATTATTGACATCCTAACTTAATTTTCGGTTTTTTTTAATTTTTGTTTTAAAGTTCGTTTTCATGGTTAAATAATTGTTAGTTTCAATTTTTTAAAGCTCACCAAAACGTACGAAATCTATGGCTTGTTGGGTGTGACGTCACACGAGCAGTCGGATTGGCGGTTCAATAGGCGGTAATCGATATTGATTGGATTCCATACAAAACTTCGCGAACTTTATACTCAAATTTAACTGCTTTTAATTGAAGGAAACATTGTAGAATATCAACGTATCGTTACTATTGTAGGTGTATTGTACCAAAGTGCAAAAATACATTCATATCCGCAACGGATTAACAATTTATCAGCGTTCAAAGAAAGTCTAGAGCTCACATTTAATCCAACTTTTTTAAGACCTAAACTGGAAGACTAGGCCATAACCAAACATGTTGGTAACAGAAATGCGTAATATGATACCGCCGCATATCTGATATATCGATACCGGGTCCACAGATATTAGCGTTCTGACCGTTCCGAGATATTAAACGATATTTTGGTATTCATATCTATTTAATAATGATTTGGTACGTGATAATAATAAAAATAATAATGTTTGATGATTTTTGTAGAAATATTTATAGAATAAGGTTCTTGAGAAACATTTTTGTTTTAATTTTGTTAGATATGTTTTTTTATTTTATATAGACATATAAATATATACATATTTTGTAACCTTGACGGTACATTTTGAGTTTTAAATAACAAGCTCCAGTTAGACAAACTACAAAAAAGTAGTTTATTGGGACTTTTTGCATTGTATTTTTTTCTTTTGTAAAATGTAAATAAAAAATATATAAAAATTAGAGAAAATTCGAATTTTTATGAACCAAAGTGGCAATAATATATCTGAACTTTACGATGATCAATGGCTTCTAGATTTGTGTTTTCATAGATATAACTTTGAAATTTAATTAATTAAATCAAAATGTATAAGATGAAAATAAGCTAATTATAAAGTGTTATCAAGATATAAAAACCTTCCTAACAACACTCTTTTTTTTTTCGAGATTCAATTACTGTCAAATAATTCAATTAATTTTCCACTATTAAATGACTTTAATAGTTTTTTTTTGTAAATCAAATTTAATAATGTTATTATTAAGTTCTGCAAGTATTTTTTATTTTTTTATTATTGTGACAGCTGTTTCGGAGTTATTAAGTTCTGCAAGTATTTTTTTATTTTTTATTATTGTGACAGCTGTTTCGGAGTTTAAGGCCATTTCGAACTGCCTGTTCGAAAATAATAAAAAACTTGCAGGACTTAATAATAAAATTATTAAATTTGATTTACATTAAATTTAAAAAAAAAGGTTCTACGAATTAAACACAAAAACAATTCATGACTTTAATAGCGACCGTAAAGATTTCTTAAAGTATTCAAATGACATAAAAAAAAATTAAAGAATTCGATACCAGATTCGCATTTATGCAAAAGTATGAGGAAATATTCAAATTATTCTTGGCTCCATTTTACGTCGAAGTGGAATGAGCGCCTTCAAAATGGAGCTAATAGAGCTGCAATCAAGCATAGAGTTAAAATGCATGTTTGAAGGGAATAAGCTTGATGAGTTTTATATGAAATATATCCCCAAAGACAAATTTCCAAATTTAAAACGACTTGCAATGTACATTACAGCAGCATTTGGGACTACATATCGCTGCGAATCGTTCTTTGCTAAATTAAATGCAGCAAAATCGAAGTGTCGCAGCAGGTTTCTCGACGAAACCACAACCAATCAACTGCGATGCGCGTCGGTTAAATTAAAAATGTATGCTTGAAAAGATAGCAAACAATATTTAAAAAAAAAAAAAACAAGATATTTTCAGATAAGAATAATAAACAAACAGTAAATATTATTTGTAAAGTTTATTTACCTTCTGTTACTTTATTTAGATATTGTGCACTTTTTCAAATTGTTTCTGTGTAACACAATTCCTTAACCTGTCTAAATATTATTGTAAACGTTTATTTAACTGTATCACATTAATCAGTGAGAAATAGTTAGGATGCAGGCGAGTTCTCCATATATATTGTTCTGATATTACTGTCTGTATCTGTATTTTCTCCTTAAATAAATAGTAATAAAAAAGCAAATGTCGCATTAATTATTAGGTAATAATATATTTTAAATAAGTTCATTTGTTTTATTTTGTGTGGCCCACCTAATCTCAGTAAATGTTTTTTGGCCCACCAAACTTTTTGTGTTGGGTTTCCCTGATCTAGACTACAGTTATTCGTTGGTTTCATCCGTGTACTCGATGACGTAAAATTTACCTACCGATAGATGGCTGCCTGGCAAAAGTCCCAGGCAGCCGGTCGACAGACCTGTTTTTTTCTATTCTACTAATCGACCCCTATCGTAACAAAACATTTCCATTAATGTATCTCATGACGTAATTTTTTCTAAAATAATGGTTCACTATTAACATGACTGTACGGAATCCCCCAGGATTCGCACCGGCAGACCAACTTTTTGGAGGCTTATTAAATGCCCAATATCGCTAAATAGTAGTTTCATCTATGTATCCGATGACGTAGGGTTTAATGTCATGGGATCCTAAGCTATAAGAGCCGGTATTTCAATTGCTTTTTAAGCTCGGCTTGAGAGATATTTACGTTCATCGAGTTGGTATCGGGTAGATTGTCCTGATAAGTTTAAACTTAGTAGCAAAGCTTGAGAAGCAACTAGAATACTGACCCTATAAGAATTTTTAAGGCCAACAT
The DNA here is from genome assembly GCA_022606495.2 of Halesus radiatus. NCBI lineage: Eukaryota > Metazoa > Arthropoda > Insecta > Trichoptera > Limnephilidae > Halesus > Halesus radiatus. The sequence continues at coordinate 111,858 of JAHDVE020002710.1, forward strand.
GGGGTAAATCCGGCAGTGGATTTAGGGGTGAACTGAGGGGAATCACGCTAACCTTGAACAGCAACGCTGACGTAGCATCTTGCTTGGTACATGCACGCCCTCTCCTTCCAGACTTTGGTCACCGGGTCGAAGCACCGCATGGTGTTGAAGTGGTTGCTGCCATCGAACCCTCCGATGATGTAGACCAGCAGGCCGAGGGCACACACCCCGTGATATGCTCTGGGCGCCTGATCCAAACAATTACTTGAGGACCACCTGTCAGCCCTGGAAAGTATGACAAAATGAACCTATTAACCTCATGTAATTTTTAAATGAATTAATTTTACTTAAATTAACACAATTAATACATTAAAATTTTAAAAATATATATTACCTGACATCATACGTTTCAATATAGTTCGTAGGACATCCCACCCCCCATCCTCCGATGGCGAACAAAACTTCGTAGGGATACCTCGGGGGAGAAAATTGTTCTTTACTCATTACCTTTTTACAGTTTTGCTAGAAAAAAAAAATTCAAACATAATTTAATTTAGATTCAATGTAATAAATTGTAAAGAATGACCTTACGCGATTTGTCACAAAATACACATATTATAATTAAGTGCAACATTTTATTTTATTCACCTGGTTACAATTAACCCACTTCCACTTTAGAACTCTTTTTACTAAGCTTTCTTTATTTTGTTGATAAATTCGAATGCAGGAAAGTAAGGAAAGTACGCGGTCAGCCCTATTATCGGGGTCGTGGTTAACCCAGCTTTTTATTGCTTTAAAGACGACCTTTTCACATCTGACGTTCAGTTCATTGTCTTCCAATATTTCCTTCACTTCCTCTATGGATAGTTTATTAAACTCTTCGGGATTTGACATTATTTCCATGAAATTATGTCGTATATAAAGTTTCCCCCGTTTTTCAAGCCCTTGACAAAAATATTCTTTGGCAAATTTCAAAATATTAAAACAATTTTTGGGGTTTAATTTTTCTATCAAATTTTGACAACATAATTGAATAACTCCCATTATTTCAAATCTGTCAGCATAAATTAAAAGTTCTTCTACATTCCCAGCAGTTATTTTACAGCTGCCAGTGTACGCATAGTCAAGTAGTAAATTAAAATAATAACTCGATATATCAACCGACGTTTCTTTTTTTTCGTTTTCACTTCGATTCAAGGTGTTGACAAACACAGTTTGAAAATATGGACTAGCCGTGGATAATATCGCGCGATGAATTTTAATTGATTTGTTATCGGCACAGTGAATAATACCATCACAGAGTGTTCCTTCAATTCTGAATTCATTCAATTTAGGAGAAAATGCTACCACTTTAGAGTTCTCCGGATGACAAACACAATTTCTTCTCTTATTTGTCAATTTCCTTTTACTCATTTTCATGCAAATAGATGCAAATTACTCGTTTGTATGTGTGTTCGATATTGAAGCTTTTGTTTTTTTTTCTGACAACAAATTGTTCCTTAAATAAACTCATTCAACGTCGTATATACCCTAATTTTAATTGTAATTTTTTCGGTAGTGACTTTTATAAGTAAATACGGTGGGTACTTGGATAGTAATTCACGTGTGAACGGTTAATATTTATTTCGTATGGTAGTTGTTGATTTGCCAATAATTTACTATTACCGGAAAAACATAGTGTAAGCGACTAGTGTCGTTACAAGACTGTAAATTTTTGTAGGTGCTAGATCCAGAGCCACTTCTTTCGTTGCAGGGTGCAGGGCCGATTGTTCTTGAGGAGGTAGGTCCAAGAATCCTTCAGGTGGGAGGCAGGAGAAGTGAAAGACTTTTGTTTTGATGCTCACAAGTTGTGATAAAAGTTATGACTGCTTTATTTATTTGATTTCCCGAATGCGACAAGCATTTTACCCCTCTCCTTGCCGCGGGGGGGACGCGCTTGCCAAACTGGCACGCAGCGTATATAGTGAGCGTTAAACTGTCCAAAGCTCATTTGGCCGAATTCTTCAAGGTCGGCGGACGCCTGAATTTCGACATTTAAATTACATTTTAACATGATATTACATGAAAAAATTAAAAAGGTTTTGTGTAGTGATCAGGTTAATTCTAGCTGTGTTTACTGCTGTCAATGTTTTCTCACGTCCAGATAACATAGCGCTTTGTGGCTTCGTTATCTGGTCGTAGGGAGCAATAAACATGAAAAGGTTAAAACAAATTATTATTAACAAATTATTATCTCCTCATTACGGCATTATTCAAAAGGTTTATTATGCCGCTTTGAGGAGATTTACACGTTCAATTTCAACTAAATTATAAGAATAACAAGAATAACAATCGATAATAATGCTTATGATAAGAATGAAAGGGAGGTCGCAACACGGTATTTTACCTAGTCGGAGTCTGACAATTTTCGAACTTCCTGGGTGGTCACTGGTCCCAATCCTTAGGAATGTGAACAGTGGCGGAGAGTTTGATGGACGATCGAACAATAAGTTTCAAACATGTCTGGTACACATAGGTACATTACAAATTAAACTCTAATACTGCTACCACACAATCGTCCAACGTTCCAACTCCGAACTCAAAACTTTCATTATCATGGAAGACGTCGAAGTATCTTATCAGTGCCTACAATTATTATGTAGAAGTATACAGACGAGCAAAAAAATGGAAGGAAACGAAAATGGTGGATGCTATTATGCATCAGAAGAGAACAAAGTAAAATAAATTGTTGTACATTCATGTTGAACAAAAAATGTTTATTTTAACTCGATAATACTGTATTTATCATTCATACTTCTGAATATTTTCGTCTTCGGTTCATGACAACTATTAAAAAAGAAATATAATGTACACAACAGACAAAGCGTAAAAGTCTAGGAAATAAAAATAATAAATACCAACTGTCCATTAACGGTATATAACAATATGTAAAAATAAAATAATAAGCAATTAAAAAATAAAATATAAATGATATCAACATGCATATCATACCAAACACAAGAACCTTGTTTCTTTATGGTGAGGAACAGCTATATTATATTTTTTGTTACACTATAGGAATTATGTTTTATTTATATACTTACTGTAAAAAAAATCATATTAAATATATAAAAATAAAAAATATATATCGCTGTTGGGGTGATTTTTCACAAAACACGGTGCTATACGAATAATACCATTATTTGCATAATATGCATAATGCATATTTGGGCTTTTTTGGGGGGTTAGTGCATATTTCTATATTTTGTCGTCTATATAAACACATTTAAGTCATTTTTTTCATATACGGTACGTTCGTCGCGATTGCTTGCCGAGCGCATTCTGACATGACAATTTATAAATTATGAGGACCCGTTCATGCGAGTTGAGCGAACTAGTCTGAAGGTTAGGACAACTAGTTCGTTACCAGAGTGATCACGGGCCAAATTAGTGAACTCAACCCAACGTTAAGCTTGTGACACAATTAATATAATATCATATTATATTTGTGGGGGGGGGGTACTCTCGCTATATAATTGACACAGATATATGATAGTACCCGTGTGTGACGACTGTATGGGATTATATGGCGAGCGATATCGATAGATATACCATGACCACATATTATATTAACTGTGTGTAACAGGCATTAGTCCAACGCGTACGAATACCTCTCACCAAGATCGTTCAATCGTTCGGATTTTTTTTATCCAGATTGCTCGTGAGTTGTCTTTTTCTATGGAAAATTTTATAGAATATTCCATCGAAAAAGACAATCCACATGGAAACTGGACGAAAATAGGATTGTCTAAGAACGCCTTTAAGAACGTATTTAGAGCGCTGCGTTTCCATTTCATCCGAAGAAATGAAATTCAATTCTCGCACTTCATTACTCAAACTTGAAGCGAGGTTAATTTGTGTAAAGTAATTATTTGTGGAAAGAAAAAAAAAGGATCTTTTTCTTCTGATAATGAAATAAATTACTAAAA
>JAHDVE020002711.1:0-31039 GCA_022606495.2 Halesus radiatus
AACGCCAGCGCTCTTTTCGTAATAATTATATTTTTATAACCATAAACGTAAGGAGAAATCGATAAAATTCATTACATCTTTATTTTAGAAACGTGATTCGGCGAAGCGAACGTTCGTTCCGACCTCCCGACTGATTTTCTGATAAAAAACGGAAAATTAAATTTTTAATAATAAAACAGAAAATTAATTGATTATTTTTCTAGCGAACTTTTTGAGCGACCCTCCCTCACTAAAATGGCGGGTGCGAAACTCTAATGATTATTGAAAACGGCGCCAAATATCGCGAACAAATCGAACGAATCTTGCGGTTGAGAATAGAACCAACGCCGAACTCGAACGGATTTGAATTTTTGTCTTACTGAATTAACGTTAGTTCTATTTCTTGCCGACAGATGGAAATCGTTCCGTATCGTCGATACAAAATTTTCAGTAGTTTCCGGACTATAGATCACATTTTTCCCCAGATTTTTACCCCACATTTTCAACATCATATACGACATCACAACGTCATATGCGACATTCATTTTCAGTAGTTGTCCGGGCAAATTGACCCTCGCGGTGTTCTAAACTCTGAGGGCGGTTCGGTCTACTTTCGCCCGACAGGAAAAAAAAAACCGTGGGGAAAATAGTGAATTTCGTGTCTCGCGAAAACGAACCTTGAGGTGTTTTAAATGGATAGGGCGCACGGTCGTTTTCGGCGAACCAGCCGAGTCTGAAAATTTACCCCCATAGAGCAATACTATATATACTAGGTTTTGCCTATTGCAGGGCTGCAATTGGTTTGTGTATTTAGAATATGTGTTGTAATGTGGATGAAGCAAGAAGTGTGTGTGTTGGAAATAATTTTTAAAACGAATATTTGGAAAAATATTTATACTCAACCTCCTACACCTACTCCAACTCCTACTCCAACTCCTACTCCAACTCCTACTCCAACTCCTACTCCTACTCCTACTCCAACTCCTACTCCAACTCCTAGTCCAACTCCTACTCCAACTCCTACTCCAACTCCTACTCCAACTCCTACTCCAACTCCTACTCCAACTCCTACTCCAACTCCTACTCCAACTCCTACTTTAACTCCTACTTCAACTCCAACTCCTACTCCAACTCCTACTCCAACTCCTACTCCAACTCCTACTCCAACTCCTACTCCAACTCCTACTCCAACTCCTACCCTACATCTACCCAACTCCTACCCTACATCTACCCAACTCCTACCCTACATTCACTACCCAACTCCCTACCCTCTACATCTACCCAACTACTACCCTACGACGACCCAACTCCTACCCTACATCTACCCAACTCCTACTCTACGACTACCACGATTAAGTATGTAAAGAAAAGAAGAAGAAAAAAACTTTCAATGTTACCTTTATTCGAGAAATGGGCCTAGGAGTTTGTTGCAAAATTTTTAATTGCCCAAATCAGGTTGCGTAGGTGGCGACGCTCAGTTTGATACCCATATCGGCTACTTCTACCCCTTCCCCTACTCCTACATCTACCCCTACCCCTATCCCTACACTATATCTACCTTATTTCTACCCTATACCTACTCTACCACTACCCGTATTGAGTATTTATAGAAAAGAAACAAAAAAATGCTTTCGATATTAGCCTTTTCTCGCAAAAGAGCGCCAAGAATTGAATGCTCAAATTTTCACCGACATGCCCGGATCCGCTACGTCAATACGCGTATTTTGATACCTATATTAGATATATTACAAAAGAAATAGAATATCAAAATTAATTATTTATAAAATATCCAGGTGTTTGATTTTCTGTGTTCCTGGGAGAAATCCATTAATTTATAATTTTATACGCAAGTTATTACCCATTTAGAAGCAACAAAAAAATAAATATATTATGTCAATCTCGAAACAGATCTACATGCTCTTCGGATTCTGTGTATTTTGTCCATTAAAAAAAAATGGCGCTATTCAAAATAAATATTTATTAAACAGCGATTTCAGTTTCTGCAACCTATTTCTCGTACGTTGAAAAGAATCAATTCATAATATCGATATATGTAGGTACAGTAATTATTTTCGAATAAATTCATCGGGAAAATGTGTTCTTTTCAGTTGCTACACTGTCTTTAAATGATGAGGGTCACTCAAATAGTTAGTACTAATTTTGAATAAAAAAAACACGGAAAAAATACGTAAATTTTAATATCAAAATTAAAAACCGTCTGTTTTTAAAAAATTTTTTTTGAAATGTCATCGGTCGAGCATCCGCATTTCGAATTCACGAACGCCAGCGCTCTTTTCGTAATAATTATATTTTTATAACCATAAACGTAAGGAGAAATCGATAAAATTCATTACATCTTTATTTTAGAAACGTGACTCGGCGAAGCGATCGTTCGTTCCGACCTCCCGACTGATTTTCTGATAAAAAAACGGAAAATTAATATTTTTTATAATAAAACAGAAAATTAATTGATTATATTTTTAGCGAACTTTTTGAGCGACCCTCCCTCACTAAAATGGCGGTGCGAAACTCTAATGATTATTGAAAACAGCGCCAAATATCGCGAACAAATCGAACGAATCTTTTCTTTTTGAATTTTTTCTTACTGAATTAACGTTAGTTCTATTTCTTGCCGAGAGATGGAAATCGTAAGTGTTCCGTATCTTCGATACAAAATTTTCAGTAGTTTCCGGACTATAGATCACATTTTTCCCCAGATTTTTACCCCACATTTTCAACATCATATATGACATCACAACGTCATATGCGACATTCATTTTCAGTAGTTGTCCGGGCAAATTGACCCTCGCGGTGTTCTAAACTCTGCGGGCGGTTCGGTCTACTTTCGCGAGACAGGACCGTGGGGAAAATAGTGAATTTCGTGTCTCGCGAAAACGAACCTTGGGTTGTTTTAAATGGATAGGGCGCACGGTCGTTTTCGGCGAACCAGCCAAGTCTGAAAATTTACCCCCATAGAACAATACTATATATACTAGGTTTTGCCTATTGCAGAGCTGCAATTGGTTATGAATAGTTGTGTATGTGTGTTGTAATGTGGATGAAGCAAGAAGTGTGTGTGTTGGAAATAATTTTCAAAACGAATATTTGGAAAAATATTTATACTCAACCTCCTACCCCTACTCCAACTCCTACTCCAACTCCTACTCCAACTCCTACTCCAACTCCTACTCCAACCTCTACTCCAACTCCTACTCCAACTCCTACTCCAACTCCTACTCCAACTCCTACTCCAACTCCTACTCCAACTCCTACTCCAACTCCTACTCCAACTCCTACTCCAACTCCTACTCCAACTCCTACTTCAACTCCTACTCCAACTCCTACTTCAACTCCTACTCCAACTCCTACTCCAACTCCTACTCCAACTCCTACTCCAACTCCTACTCCAACTCCTACTCCAACTCCTACTCCAACTCCTACTCCAACTCCTACTCCAACTCCTACTCCAACTTCTACTCCAACACCTACTCCAACTCCTACTCCATATCCTACTCCAACTCCTACTCCAACTCCTACTCCAACTCCTACTCCAACTCCTACTCCAACTCCTACTCCAACTCCTACTCCAACTTCTACTCCAACTCCTACTCCAACTCCTACTCCAACTCCTACTCCAACTCCTACTCCAACTTCTACTCCAACTCCTACTCCGACTCCTACTCCAACTCCTACTCCAACTCCTACTCCAACTCCTACTCCAACTCCTACTCCAACTCCTACCCTACATCTACCCAACTCCTACCCTACATCTACCCAACTCCTACCCTACGACCACCACTATTAAGTATTTAAAGAAAATGAAAAGAAAAAACTTTCAATGTTAGCTTTATTTCGACAAATAGGGCCTAGGAATTTGATGCCAAATTTTTAATTGCCCAAATCTCGTTGCGTAGGTGGAGACGCTCAGTTTGATACCCATATCGGCTAAACCTACCCCTACCCCTACCCCTACCCTGCTCTTACCCCTATTCCTTCCCCGACCCCTACCCCACCCCTAGTGATTTTATTTTAATAAATGTATTTTGCGTAATATTTTCCCTTAAAAATATGAGCCACATCTTGCAAAATGGGGCTTTGGAGCTAACTGCTAAGTTCAAGGGGAAAGTAAAAAAACAGCGCTATATAATTTTTTTTTAAAATCAGAGAAAAAATTACCGTTTTCTATCAATAAATGCATTTTTAATGATTTTTTTGTTCACTGAATTATTTTCTCCTTGTATATTTCAAATGAATATTTCAATTTTGTTCGGGTAGGTATTTATAATGGCGCCGTGTAAAATCGCCTACGCATTAAAAAAAAAACGTAATTCTATTTCGACAAATTCGTTTATAACCTTCAAAGCATTTTTTTCATACTATTCCGATAGGCTGCTATGAAAAATAGGGTTCCTACCCGGAATTAAATTCGAATGCTTCAGTTCATTAGCTTTTTGAGTAGGTACTTTGTAATATTGCACTTGCCTTCAAACTGATCCCATAGAAAACTCAATCGGCGCGAAAGAATAAAATGAAGATTTTTTTCAAGTTTTATAACTGTCAAAATTTTGAACGATTACTGTGGAATTTTCGTCAGGGGTGTCTGTAAATGTCGCGATTGTTAAAACTCCCGCCACCTGTTTTAGTACGGATTATCCATTTATTTAACCTCTTCGATTCACAGAAATGAAAGATTACGTAATTTAGTGAGCGACTGAAAAAGCTTAAGAAAAATTTCCGCCCAGAGATCATGTTTCTGTTTTTGTACGTACTTTTTAAATATTCTCGTGGCCAATTATTTTTCTTTCACTGGCAACACGTAGGGTAAGAAAGATCGCTGGAAACTCAAATGAAGATCGAGCAGCGCCACCCGGCGGGTACGAAGATTGCGGTTGAAAATAGAACCGACTCGATTGGATTTGAATTTTTGCTTACTGATTTAAGGTTAGTTCTAGTTCTCGCCGATAGATGGAACCCGCAATCGTTCAATATCTTCGATACAAATTTTTCAGTAGTTTCCAGAGATTTTTGTTAGATCACATTTTCCCCAGATTTTTACCCCACATTTTCAGTAGTTGGACCGGAAAATTGACCCTTCCGGTGTTCTAAACTCTACGGGCGGTTAGGTCGTTTTTCGCGAGACAGGAGAGATAGGGAAAGTAGTGAATTTCTTGCGAAAACGAACCTTGACGTGTTTCGAATTAAGGGGGCGCATGGTCGTTTTCGGCGAGACAGCCAAGTCTGAAAATTTTGTGTCTCGTGTCTCGCGAAAACGAACCTTGAGGTGTTTCGAATTAAGGGGGCGCATGGTCGTTTTCGGCTAGCCAGCCCCGAGTCTTAAAATTTACCCCCATAGAGCATTAATATATATATTATCGGTAAACTGATTTCGTTGGTAAACAATTAAAATTCTGAATTCTGTGAGGTTTCACATTTATAATGTGTTTCCTCGTTTTTAATTGATAATGTTTTCTTAATTGATCACCCACAAGAGAATGTTTTGTGCACTTTGATGTTCAATATTTTATATGTGCGTGTTCAATCGTCGATACGGTGTACTATACTTGATATGCCCGCTTTGGCTTGGCTCACGCCACGGGAGTAGGATTAGAGTCAGTGATCGTAGTGCACGAGCGCCTATGCTTCATAACTCAGATGAAGAAGATTTATTCATATGAAGCATTATCGTATGAATCATAACTTCATATTATTCACAAATCATATGAAAGATTCGTTCGCGTGAATCGGAATGAACTGTGAAGCGTGAAGTGGTGAATGATTTGTATGAAGCGCTTCGCTCATAAACGAAACATCACTAGTAAATAGCAATGAGGTTATTTAACCTTCAAGGTAAAACCACAAAGTAGATGAAAGTTAGTTATTCTTTATTATGGATGGAAAGATTGTTATGACTTGTCTTGAGATTTATGTAGATTAATTATTTAAAATCAAAAGCCAATTCTTTATTGTTTTGTTACATGAAGGGGAAAAAATCTTTATATTTCAGTAGAGAAGAAGGTTCTACCGATTATTTGTCCAGAAGAGAAAAAACCTATTGTACAACAGTCCTGAAAGTTATCAAGTGACAATATTGACTTCATACAAAACAAAAGATATCATTTAATATTTCTAACATCATGGACTCTACCAAAACCTTGTTCAGGCTTTGACTTGAATGTTCTATCAAATGTATATTTATTTGCCATTGCTTCATTCATGTATTATGTACGTGCTGTTTTTTTTCTGTAGCTCTTGTTTTCCTCATTTCGTGTTGTGTGCTATTGGACAATGGTCCATTAATATAAAAATAAATAAAAGATTAAAAAAAAAGTTGGGTTATTTTTAGCGGGGAATGTCTCTTATTAAAAACAAAAAAAAAGTTAATCTGTAATACAATTTCTAGGTTAAAATACAAACCGCGCTAGCGATAGCTGCCTCGTTCACAAATGGCACCGGTTCTTCATAATGATAATCTATCTTATCCTGAGCCTGAAAAATAAAGATAGAATTCAAATAATTTTAAAAATATGAACAGGAGTGAACAGGAATAGTAGTAATTTTGAGGAGAGCGATTTAGTGTATAAAAAAATATTTGGTGATATGTTTTGATATGTATATATTTGTAGAACTTTAGCAGATCTATGCTTTTCCAAAAGATGACATCATTTAGAACATTTGCAAAAGAAATAAAAAAAGATCCGGTCCTGCCGCTGATTGCAGACTCTCATTCTGTTACATGCACAATTTATGAGAAAGTTGGAGAGTTTACAATGGAGCTACAAGCGGTACACCTGTATGTGTCTTACATATCTGGATGATGTGATATTGCTTTTAAATAAAAATGAAAATGACTCACCCTTGAAGACTGAGCTATCGCCATCGGCTGCCTAGGCTGGGACACATCAAAGTCCTAAAAATATATTTATATTTCAATAAAAATAGATTTAAAGGGACCATGGATATATTGAAATCGACTGTATTGATCACAGAAAATGTGAAGTGTATATTATTATGTGGTAGGAAAGGGGACGGTGTCAAGGCAAATTCGAAAATGGGTAGTATGTCTATATCATTAACTTCACAACTATAGTGATGCTCTTCCGTGCTGAGGCTCCCATTTTGCAGGCTTATATGAAAGTTTGTGTAGGTCAGACTGTGTAATGTGTTGGGGACATATAAGCAGATTAAATTCAATCTCATAAAATATTGGGTTTTTAACATATCCATCAAAAAAATATATAACATATATTTAAACAAGCCGGTCAGTGTTAACAAGAAAGTGAAACAATATTTCAAAACAAATTAAATTTTTAAAATATGAGTGAATAACAATCATTGCTGTATCATGCTGTATTTTATATAGAACCGGCAGTGTCATATGAGAACTAACTTTAGAAAAAAAAACATATATACTGGTATTTGGGTTAGAATATCATTCTTGATAATAAAAAAAAATGGATTGGAGTTCCTTATTGTGCCTACTGGCTATGTTTTACAATTCTGTATCCGAGAGGCATATGTCCAAAAATCCCGAAATGAGTTAAATATGCCATTTCATTTGGAATTTTATTATCCATCTAGAGGTAAACAACACTCTTCCGTTGCGGTTTCGTCATGGAAATCACTTTGCAAATAAATGAGTCTTATGTAACAATTCATTTAGAGGTAAATCAATTTTGAGAACTGTTTTGTGGCCTCCTGTAAAATAGGTAAAAATGGACAGACCACTGACCTCTTGGGTACGTAATTGTAACATCATAAACAAGTGTCAATTACTATGCGTCCTCCTATTATTCTTTGATTATGAAACCCCATCCGGTTGCTAATAATGTACAGTAAGAAAGCATGTACTAATAAGATAATGCACAGTAAGAAAGCATGTATTTATTAAGATAATGCACAGTAAGAAAGCAAGTATTTAATAAGATAATGCACAGTAAGAAAGCATGTATTTAATAAGATAATGCACAGTAAGAAAGCATGTATTTAATAGGAGAATTGTGGGACGCATTACAAAGATTGCACATTTAATATCTCCCGATACAGTAACACAAATGTCTCAAACTTTTTTAATGTCAGATATTGTATATTATATTGTTATCAACGGGGAAAATACCTCCAATGTGGTTGACTTTATGAAAATCAAAAATCTACAAATCATATCTTTTGTTTTAAAATAACCCGATAAATCAGTTTTTTAGTTCCTCCTGGAGAAAATAACATTTTTGATGCGTGGAGGTATTTTCTTGTTGACGACGATATGCTGAAATACACACGGTGTTCGGAAACTAGTGGTACAGGTGGGAAACTATCTATACCATATTTCACGTTTTCCCGCTATTTACGTCAAAAAGCTGAGGTCCGAACTTATTCCATACATTCTCATACAAATATTCCCCCGAATTTATGATTTAAAAAAATTTCAGTGTCTGGTTTTATGTCAGTTTTGCATATCGAAATTTAATTTGAAATTATCGCTAAAACCCAAAACTGGGTGATAATTGGCTTAAAACAAAGTAAATCATCCTTGCAAAACCTGCAGCGCCGGCAATACGGATAGCGGGGAGAACTCAGAAGTTACTCTATCTCACTCAGTTTATATAGAACTACACGTGTGCAAATGAGACAGCAATACACCCATGGCCACCCCTAGCTGTCAAGTTATTGGTTCAGTTCGACAAGTACTCGCCAACAGGGTTAAATCATTGCCTTTTCGTAAATTTGAAATGAGTTCCTAGTAATTCACTTTTACAAAAATGTTAATTTTATCGGATTATATTCTCTAATCACAGCAGATTCCAAGTAAAGTGGCTTCAAGACGAGCAGGTGGCCCAGTGGTTTCGCCATAAATAGGCAAAACGAACGGTATGGTGGCAAATTCCTGGCGAAGAAAAGGGATGGCCACAGGAAAGGAGAACGGAATTACTTGACCTAGTATTTACGGTCAAAACCGAGCCTGTAGCGGCTGCCATCGAGTGGGCCAGCATATAACCGACAGCAAAAATATACTAATTGAGTTTCTAGTTTTTGACTTGGCAATAATGGCAATACTCCTAGTCTCCACTGAGCGAAGCATCGTTTTAAAATAAAAATAATACACACCTGGGTTTGATACAATCCTCAGATACATGAATATTTTAATTAGAATTTTTCCTAACATTATTTTCTTCGATATGAATTTCCTCTGATAATTGGCTAAAGAAATACGCCTCGGAACAAGTCTGTCTCATGATTCAAAAAGTTGATAGGTATATTTTTAAATTTTATTTACTCATATTTATAATTTTTGGTACAAAACTAGGCACATGCCCGTATTATGGGAGTCAACATATTATATATTTTTTTACTAATAATACACCCGTATTATATTAACTTTTTTGTTTGTAAAAAGTTAAATAAAACTTCATTTTATAATATGTGATATATAACCCCCAATTAAGCAAAACATACCTAAAATATATGTTCTTTTTCTTGGATTATTAATATCAATACAATAGCCATTTTTTTTACATGAATACCGCACAAGAGTCTCAACTGCTCCCAACCATCTGGAGCCAGTGAGACTATGGCATCCCCACGTAGGGAATGTTGTGAGGCTGAAGGTATTGGGCAGGGGAAGGAGAAGGGGAAGAGGAAGGTGGGGAAATACCTGGCTATTCAAATCTGGTCACCAAACACGGCTAAAAGTCATTTCAAGCAACGTTTCAATTCTGAATGGTGGTCTTCCACCAGGGCAATACTGAGAGAATCTTCCACTCCGATGGCGGTGATATTCAAATAATGTCATATTTAAACAAATAAATAACAGTTTTCGTGTTTTTGTAATAAGTTTCGATTTCTGCAGGAATAATAAGTTGCATTTTTTTTAACAATTGATGATTTTTTGTAGGGAATATTAATTATCCGGGTAAAATTACGAAATTAGTTTTTGATAATTTTGCCACCAAATTTATTTGTGAATGTTAAAATGAGTTGATTTTCGAAATGCTGTGTGTAAAATCGAAAATTATTCCACTATGGAAAATATTGGAATACAGGAATGTATGGAGAAGAAAAGATACAGATTTTTCAGTTCAAAATAATGACAAAAAATATTTTATTTTATTTATTATTTTGTCTTGCTACATAGCAATCCCACGAGTTAAACTTATTTTCTTTTATAATAAGGTTTCATGGTTTTTCAAAGTAAGGAAGTTTTACAGTTTATTCATATTTGGTATCGAAAATCGAGTAGGTACTTAACAACTCAATTTTTCCATACATTTTTTATTTCCTCAGTTTTACACATTTTTTTATCGTTCCCTTGAAAAACGTAAAAACGAAGCTTTACTGTAATTTCATGTGATTACCGCACAAGAGTCCCAACCGCTTGGAGCCAGTGTAACTATGGCAATCTCAATTAACTTGAGGTACAATGTGAGGGGAAGAAGTAGGACAGAGGAAAGTTGGGATGCACCTGGCTATTCGGATCTGGTCACGAAACATAGCTAGTGGCATTTCACACTTTCTGTTTATCTCTTCAGTGTGGGGTTGTTCTAGTTTCAACAGCTCCTGACAATTTGGACTCTTGCGCAAACTCACATACTGGAGTTGTTAACCATGAAAAATCATGGGATGTAACTTATATAGTTCCACTTTTAAAATTGGTCTTCAAAAATAAGCAATAATATCTACGAACATTCCAAATACAGAATATATATATAGTATTGTTCTATGGGGGTAAATTTTCAGACTTGGCTGGTTTGCCGAAAACGACCATGCGCCCTATCCACTCGAAACACCTCGAGGTTCGTTTTCGCGAGACACGAAATTCACTGTTTTCCCCACGGTTTTTTTTTCCTGTCTGGCGAAAGTAGACCGAACCGCCCTCAGAGTTTAGAACACCGCGAGGGTCAATTTGCCCGGACAACTACTGAAAATGAATGTCGCATATGACGTTGTGATGTCGTATATGATGTTGAAAATGTGGGGTAAAAATCTGGGGAAAAATGTGAACTAAGAAAAATCTCTAGAAACTACTGAAAAATTTGTATCGAAGATATTGAACGATTACTGGTTCCATCTATCGGCGAGAACTAGAAAAATTCAAATCCAATCGAGTCGGTTCTATTTTCAACCGCAATCTTCGTACCCGCCGGGTGGCGCTGCTCGATCTTCATTCGAGTTTCCAGCGATCTTTCTCACCCTACGTGTTGCCGTGAAAGAAAAATAATTGCCCAAGAGAATATTTAAAAAGTATGTACAAAAACATAAACCTGATCTCTCGGCGGAAAATTTTCTTCCACTATTGCCGTCGGCCACGAAAATACTTAATCTTTCATTTCTGTGAGTCGAAGAGGTTAAATAAATGGATAATCGCTTTTAAAAACCACGTAGGAAGTTTTGGAAATCGCGATATCTATAGCAACCCGTGGGAAAACTTCCACAATAATCGTTCAAACTTTTGACAGTTATAAAAGCTGATCAAAATCGTCATTTTATTCCTTCGCGCCTAATTCACTTTTCTATGGGATAATTTTGTTCGAGAAAATTCCTTCAGTTTGTAGACAAGTGCAATATTACAAGTACCTACGCGAGAATGTTATCTAATAAAGCATTCGAATTTAATTTCCGGTTAGGTACCCAAGTTTTAAAAGCAAACTAACGGAATAGTATGAAAAATTGCTTTGAAGGTTTATTAATATTTAAAAAAAATGAATTTCTCGAAATAAAATTATGATTTTTTTTTAATGCGTAGGCGATTTGACACGGTACCATTATTAATACTTGCAATATTCATTTGAAATATACAAGGAGAAAATAATTCGGTGAACGAAAAAAATCATTAAAAATGCATTTATTGATAGAAAACGGTAATTTTTTCTCTGATTTTTGAAAAAATTTATATAGCGCTGTTTTTTTTACTTTCCCCTAGAACTTAGCAGTTAGCTCCAAAGCCCCAATTTGCAAGATGTGGCACATATTTTTAAGGGAAAATATTACGCAAAACACATTTATTAAAATAAAATCACTAGGGGTGGGGTAGGGGTCGGGGAAGGAATAGGGGTAAGAGCAGGGTAGGGGTAGGGGTAGGGGTAGGTTTAGCCGATATGGGTATCAAACTGAGCGTCTCCACCTACGCAACGAGATTTGGGCAATTAAAAAATTGGCAACAAATTCCTAGGCCCCATTTGTCGAGATAAAGCTAACATTGAAAGTTTTTTTTCTTTTCATTTTCTTTAAATACTTAATAGTGGTAGTCGTAGGGTAGGAGTTGGGTAGATGTAGGGTAGGAGTTGGGTAGATGTAGGGTAGGAGTTGGGTAGATGTAGGGTAGGAGTTGGAGTAGGAGCTGGAGTAGGAGTTGGAGTAGGAGTTGGAGTAGGAGTTGGAGTAGGAGTTGGAGTAGGAGTTGGAGTAGGAGTTGGAGTAGGAGTTGGAGTAGGAGTTGGAGTAGGAGTTGGAGTAGGAGTTGGAGTAGGAGTTGGAGTAGGAGTTGGAGTATGAGCTGGAGTAGGAGTTGGAGTAGGAGTTGGAGTAGGAGTTGGAGTAGGAGTTGGAGTAGGAGTTGGAGTAGGAGTTGGAGTAGGAGTTGGGTAGTCGTAGGGTAGGAGTTGGGTAGATGTAGGGTAAGAGTTGGGTAGGAGTTGGAGTAGGAGTTGGAGTAGGAGTTGGAGTAGGAGTTGGAGTAGGAGTTGGAGTAGGAGTTGGAGTAGGAGTTGGAGTAGGAGTTGGAGTAGGGGTAGGAGGTTGAGTATAAATGTTTTTCCAAATATTCGTTTTAAAAATTATTTCCAACACACTCACTTCTTGCTTCATCCACATTACAACACATATTCTAAATACACAAACCAATTGCAGCACTGCAATGGGCAAAACCTAGTAAAAAAAATTGTCTGTTAAAATATATTATAGGTAGGTAGGTACTTAATCGTTTGCCTGGATTTGAAGATACTTTTTTTATTTGATAATTTCCTCAAGGCATTCATTGGTTCCAATTTTGAGGAGTTCACACTCGTATGGACAGATGGACGGACGTACTAACAAAGAACATTATGGGGTATAATAATAATAGTGTCTTACCCCGGTGTAGGACTTCGGGGGGACGTGAAATCCCGCCTTCAGAGGCACACCTGCCGGTTTGCAGCAAAAGTCACATATGACAAATGCCCACCGCTTCGCCATGGAGAGGGAGCAGCAGTAAAACTGGTCTCCTGCCTCGTGAATCTGAAATAATAACGTAAGCATTACACATCAATTTCAGAGTACCTCAGCGGGCATCTTGGCAAAATTGTGACAATTATTCATGCATGCGTATATTCCTTGTCTACCTTGGAAATAAATTCACCTCAAGTATTGATATCTTTAATGAGAGTTTAACTACAGTGAAACCCGTATTTTACATCCCCGGATTTAACGTTTTCCCACCAATTACGTGTTATTATTTCAGTCCCGATGTGTTTTAGTACATTTATTACCCGATTTTTATGTTTTTTTCCCGCAATTTACGTCGAAAATATTCAAAATGTGTGATTTACGCGCGCTTGACAATGAGTCGGCGCAGGAGACACATGTTTATCTGTCGTGCCGTGATTGGTCAGCCGTACGGCGCGAAACGCCGTGATTGGCCGCCCACTTTCAATTTTAGCTATCTGTGCCGTGATTGGACGCGCAAATGATAATGCGCCGTCGCAGTTGTCACATTTGTAGCGTTCAAAACGAAACTTTTAAACGTATTTATACAATTGAAAAAGAATTAGAGAAAAAAAAATTAAACAAACTAATCTTCATGATTTTTTATGTATATGAAATATTTTTTCAATACAAAAAAAATCAACAAATATGTTTTTTTAATAAAAAAAAATTAAATGTTTTTTTTCAATACTCAACTAATCTACCTACATGATTTTTTTTTTTTTATAAAAATAAAATATGTATTGTTTTTTCAACCAAAAAAATTAACAAAGATTATTTTAAAAAAAAAAGTTGTTTTTTTCATTTCCCCCGATTTACATTTTCCCTCCATTTAAGTTTTTTTTTTCAGTCCCTTGAAAAACGTAAAATAGGGGTTTTACTGTATATTTAACCCGTTGTACGTCCCTGTCACAGCAGTTGGGTTGTCAACAAAGTCGGAATCCTGTTATCTATATTTGTAAAATCTTCTTACTTTCATTATACTCGCGACATCTAAAAGATTTTTTTACATAACCTTCCATCAATGTTCTCAAATCTTAATTATCCGAGGTCGGTGATATGGATCTCCTTTTTTGTAAACATTTAAAACTTCCCGCCGATCTCCCTGCGATTCAGGAGCCTATGCAGTTGAACCGCCGAGTTCTTACCAAGAGGTCCTGTGCGTTGATTTTGTGATCTGTTAAAGTGTAGGTAAAACAGATAGTTAATCAGCTCGATACGCACGCTCACTCAAAGCGTAACGAGCCATCTGGCCTTGGGGAACATGGGGGCTTGAAATGTGAGTTTGTTTATACCGAGATTTTTGTTAGTATTTTATTGTCATAAATACACATGTTTGTAACTTTCTCTTTTGGTAAGAAATAATAATCTTTGTCTATAAATCATCGGATCCAACTAAATAGATTATTTTTAACACTCGCATTTATACAGCTATACAGTGAAAAATAACAATGAAAAAGTGCTACAATCGGAGGCACCTAGCATCGAAACGTCACGCATTTAAAAGGTTAAGAGATATAATATTTATTATGTAAAAGCCCAAATGGGGCGTGAATAAATAAATACTCTCAGTACCGCCTTGGTGAGAGACCTCCACCTAGAAATGAGACATTAATATAAATGGCTTTAGCTTTGTTCGATTTGTTCGGTAATTCCCAATATTCCTCAAAACCCCCACATTAATCTGCATCACAACATTCTTCAAAATGAGGATGCCAGTCTCCACTGGCTTCACATAAAAAAAATAAGTAATTACTTCGCAGCTCAGTCCCTTGGTGTAGGTGAAGGGATCTTTCTCCAGCTGGGCCAAGGCGATGGCCTGGGATGGGAATCCGATATCCTCACTCGAGGTGAAATTGTTCCGGAGTTTGTGGAACAGCTTCGAAAGACAGAAGATTCTGAATTCAGTGGGATTCCCTGAAACCAAATTACATAACTTAATAAACATCTCAAAAATATAGTGAAACCCGTATTTTATGTCCCGATGTATTTTAGTACATTTATTACCCGATTTTTACGTTTTTTTCCCGCAATTTACGTCGAAAATGTTATGTGTGATTTACGCGCGCTTGACAATGAGTCGGCGCAGAAGACGCATGTTTATCTGTAGTGCCGTGATTGGCCGCCCACTTTCAATTTTAGCTATCTGTGCCGTGATTAGACGCAGACATGACAATGCGCCGGAGCAGTTGTAACATTTTTATCTGCCGTGAACCTGAAGAAGTGTCATCTGATGAAGAAGAGATAGTGATCCCAACAAAAGAAGAAGCAACCAAGTATATTGAGGGTCTTAAAACCTATTTTTAGAGCATTGGTGGCATTCAAAACGAAACTTTTAAATGTATAACAGCGCCCTTGAGGTGATTTTTCACAAAAACGGCGCTATACAAATCATCCAACTATTATTATTATTATTATTATATATACAATTGAAAAAGAATTAGAGAAAAAAAATTAAACAAACTAATCTACATGATTTTTTTAATAATATATGAAATATTTTTTCAATACAAAAAAATTCAACAGATATGATTTTTTAATAAAAAAAAAATTAAATGTTTTTTTTCAATACTCAACTAATCTACCTACATGATTATTTTTTTTATAAAAACAAAAAATGTATTGTTTTTTCAACCAAAAAAATTAACAAAGATTATTTTTTTTTTAAAAGTTGTTTTTTCATTTCCCCCGATTTACATTTCCCCTCCATTTGAATTTTTTTTCAGTCCCTTGAAAAACTTCATGGATATTGTGTAATGATGAACTTACACAAAAATATTGTATTAATCATTGGAATAGCTGGAAAGGGCAATGTTTAATATTGTTTCACGGATATTGTGTAATGGTGAACTTACACAAAAATATTGTATTAATCATTGGAATAGCTGGAAAGGGCAATGTTTAATATTGTTTCACGGATATTGTGTAATGATGAACTTACACAAGTAATGTGGAAATAATGATCTACAAATGGGGCGGGCGCACTTGCCATTCAACAAGTACCAAACCATTTTGGCAAAATTTCAGTACCAAAAATGATTGATCAAGGGCCAATTTCAATTTTTTATTGGGTATTTTGTTTCAGAAATTATTTACCTGCACATTGGTACAATTGTTTGAAGAATGACTCCACTTGCTGGGTCTTCTTGGGCAGGGTGTAGATGGGGTTGGTGGCGGGTTCCACAAAGGAGATAAGCTCCGCCAGTATCCGGAGCATGTCTCCCTCGGCGCCAGGCACGGGGGGCAGAGGGCAGCCATTCTCCTTCACGTTCTGCTTCGCATTGAGCCCGTACCCGGTCGGAATGCTCCCTGCCAAGTGAAAATATGTAAAGTGTTAAGAGTCAGATGATTTTATGTCCAGATTATGCAACCGATGACTGGTAAGTAACCAGCCATGTGAACGAATGCGTCGGGTTCCTATCCAGGCGCCGTGGGTTCAATCATCTACTAGCTAACCCCTCCATCATTGCACAAGGAATATTTTCCCACTATAATGATGCGAGTAGGAGGAATTAAAATATTGTCAGGTTATTCGTAACCAGGATTGTTTCTTTCTTAACCTCTCTTAAAATCTGGATTTTCAGCTTTCAAATCGCTAGAAACAGAAGCGTTTATCTCGACGTGTATAATTTTGTAATCACTCACTTGTTTTTTGCAAAATGATGTTTTTGTAAATGGCACCATCTAACCAAATAATGTGTTTATGCATTTATAAATATTGCATGTAGGTGTAGTATATCATAAGTAGTTTCCCCAGAATAGCTTCATATATTTAGAGATATGATTTCTCATGTTACAAAAAAAAAGTTAAATAAAGAAATATGAAAATATTTTTGAAGTTTTACTATGTTCTCCATACATCAGGTAAAAGTCAAGTATTTATTACAAAAAAACGAGAATATTTTAAACATGGTATTATATACTTATTAAAGCTTATGAACCCCCATTGTAATGTAATTTTAATCATTGAAGATAATATTAAGAACTCTTAGAATGAAACATGAAACTGAAGACACAGAATTGTTCTGTGCTGTAGCCTGCACGGTGCAGGGTGAAAATTACCCTGATGTTAGCCAACCTCTATTAGGAGAGGGCATCGCAAGAAGAAAGTAATGTACTAAAAATTGGGGCTGCATATATTATAACGTGACAAAAGATGTTCACTAACTGGACGAGTCAAATAGAATTCACAAATTAGCATGCGTACAAAGACTCAAAAATAAACAAAATCTGAACAATCTTCCTCTCCCCAGTACAACATTATGTCAGTACCAAGGATAAACCGAACAGAGATTAACGCTTACGGTATGTTTTCTTCTAGATTTTATAATTTTTATTCATTTATCGCTTTATAATTTTCTTCTAGTAATATTTTAACATAATTACGAAAACTTACTTTAAAAATAACAAACTTGGCCTAATTTACAATACATACATAAGACCATGTACAATGTGACCTTAGAACGGGGTACCCCCGTAAGGTCACATTTCTTGCGACTTTTGTAAAACATTATGAAAAATGAATAAATACTATGGAGACTATCTTCTTAACTTGATCTACGCGACTGTCACATATGTAATCCATCGGCAGCTATCCCCGCACGCGGATGTCGTATATGTGATCTATGAAGTTTCACTAAAAAAAACATATGTTGCGCCAAAACGTGCTGCATGACAGATTTATTAATAATAGAACTAGCGCCGTTGCATTCAAGATCAAATTACATACCTCATTACCTCATAAGGTAAATATAACACTACAAGTCTTGCTTAGTGAAGAGGTCTGTACTATAAATAATATTTAATACAAGTTACACTCACCGACATCGATAAAGCAATGGTAGTTGTGCGTCTTTACTCCCCTTTCCAAGTTAAAGCACACAACCGCCACCTCGCATGTGACATATTGGCCATCATTGAGGATGCAGTAGAAATTTGTATCTATGATGTAAAATATCTTTTGTAGGAGCGCTGTAAAAAAATATTATAAAATTAAATCAATGAGAAAGTCATTAACGTTCCCTTACGGTGCTAGAAAATCCCTTGAGCTCCGGTGCTGTATACTTAGTGTACAGGGTCATTTAGAATTTTGCAATTTTAAAGTTGGAAAAAATTAATAGTTTACATTTATTACTTATATCATTAAATCATTTTTTATAGTACCTACATATATATAGGTTAAATATTGTGTATAAGAAAAAAGAAAAAAACATCAGCCAAACATAAAATGCATGATACATCCATTACAGTGGCCAGACCGCAGGCTACTACTGACGACTATGCATCGTGGCACAGTGAACGAAACCCCATATAACTCTCGCTCAATACCGCACCACTCGGCAAGTTATCAACGCACGCGGACACACATAATTTATTTTTCAAGTTCCAAATTTTTTTTTTCTGTTATGTTTTGTAAATACTCATATATTGTTATGTAACGAAAGGATGGCCCTGAGATGAGTTCTAGCTACTCGTCTTAACAAATAAGCTAGGCAAGCAATCACATCATTTCCCTCCATAATTAACCAATCAGGCGATTCTAGCGCCCAAATTAAACCAATCAGAGCATACATTTGCACGATCTGACAACAGAACAAAAGGAAGCGACGCCAGCGCCACGGCAGCTTGACGGCCGCTCCTTGCTGCTCTTGAGACGCACTTTCCGCCTGGAGCACGAAGAGATAACTGCGTCTCTGAAAAGAGGCGACTATTTTGTGTTACTAGTTTATTACGGCCAAGTACTATGCAGGCGGGCTGAAGCCCGCAGCTGGTCGTGCCATTTTGCTGCCAAAGCACTCATCAGGGTGCCTTACTAATTAAAAAGCCAATTAGACTCAGTGTGGAGTTGTCCAGCCTTGGCGTCATTGCCAGCAACTCTCGCCTTCCGACCAGATCACCTCATGTAAGCTGATTTTCCATCTCCCCGTATTGTGTTCTTCAAGCCCTTGTTATATTTGCATTACCCGGTTAGAGATTTGAATCAGAAAGAGAGAAAGTTTACGATAGAATCATGTTTAGAATAGGACCTTTTTACTAACTACTCGATTGTTCTTAACCTACAATGTTTGTCTGACCTTACAATAAACTCTGAGTATGAAAGCACCTCACTGTAATCATTTAACGTAGAATTAGAAACACCCTCAACCCAATTATAAGATTGCGATCGATCCACGACCTGAATTGAACGATGAGAAGCTAATGTCCCTGCCGATCTGAGCTAAGCTAATGTCCGGAGCCGACTTCACATCTAAGAGGCCATCTCCAGGGTAAGTCCTGTCAATGTAATTGTCTCCCATAACTTCCCCTTGTAACCTAACTTTCCCCATCCCTTTGTCTGTCCTTTTTATAACAATATTTAAATCATTGGTAAATATTTCCAGTTGGAACTCGATTGAAAAACACATATTATTTTAAAAAGAAAAACAGTTTTATTTCCAAATATGCAAATATTTTTTATTTATTTTTATAATTCTAAAAATATTATTCTTTTTAAAAAAGTCCCAACTGGAAATATTTACCAAATAATTAGACATGTCAAATTTGTTGACAATACTGGCAAGGGTTAAAGCAGGAAAATCGATTGTTCAAATTTAAGAAATAATTTTTTTTTCAAGTTCTTACAATAATTTAAAAAAATAACTAATCTCCAAAATAAACAAAAACTTTAAACATGAATGAAAAAATACATAACATTAATTTTATATAAAAATTGTCATATCTTTTTGTTGTGACAATATTATCACAACAATAATAAAAGGTGAAAAAAAATGTGGCAGCCATGTTTTATTTATTACATTTAAAAAAAATTCACAAAAAATCTAGAAGACCCTTCTGTGTATCATTTTGCTTTGCATGTTTAACTATGAGAAATCAAAGAGCTATTTGGGTTTTTAATATCGTGTATAAAATAAGTACTTACTATTATTTTCTTGGGCATTTTTGATTGTGTTTTCTATCTCAGTATTTTCACTATTTAGGGCTAACTCCCTTTCCGCCTGCATATTGCGGATATATTCCATTGGTATCCCTTGGGAATTGAATTTTTCTCTCGGACCTCCCTTGGACTTTACCTGGTAGACCTCTTTTTGCACTGGAGACAATTTCTGAAAAATGATGCCATATTTCACACCTTCAGTATTTAAGGCATTTTTAAAAATCAAAATCCTTAGATCTGTAATATAAATATCACAAGATCGTGGAGTTTTGATGGAAAAATCATTTTTTGTCAGTCATCGGAGCCATTTCTCAGATATTAATTTAATCATTTGGTAAAGTTTTACAATTTGGACTCGTTTTTGGGTATTTTTTTTCTTTAAACGTAAACTAGGAACCTATTTTAAATATAATACAAAATAAAATAGGTTCTAAGGTTCTTAGTGTGGGTTGAAAGAGAAAAAACAAAAAACTAACCTAAAAATTCCATACAAAACTCCAAACTTTATAAATTGTATACGCATTATTTTGCATTTCCGCAGATGAAAAGTGATTGTTGTTTCTTGTTGTAATTCAGTTAAAACGAAGCGTTATTTTAATAATTTATGCGAACGAGTCTGAATTGTAAAACTTTACCAATCATTTTAGTAATGATTATTGTAATAATAATTACCGCCCACGAAGGGCCTGCCAGTTGAAATTTTTCTTTATCGGAAATAGTGGTCCCTTCTTTCCGTTTTCTCGCCACAAAATCGTCAACAAAATAGGCATAGGCGTTTTTCGATGACATCTTAGAAGGAAACTGGGAATCAAAATAATAAAAGAAAGTTAGAAAACAATATCATGAAAACGTTTTAGAGATTGAATTTATTCACCCTTCTCTTGAGTAGTAAATTTATGCTGTTAAGTGTTGACGTGGATGCATAACCTATCAAAAATATAATAGACTTGTTCAAATTATTATTGCAACTCAGCAAAAGCGGTCACAAGAAGATTATTATTTTTCGCAGACATTATTCTCATCAGAATCCAGGAAAAATTATTGAAGTTAATAATTTAACCAATCCATAATATAATATTATGACTTTAGAAACTTTGAATGCAGGTACTTGGCTGCAAAATGATTTCAAATATACGTTATATTATTTCCAGAAGGAAAATATTGTCAAGTAAAAATGGCAATAACAAAAAAAAATAGGATAAAAGCGAAATTACAAGCTATAAATGTAAAATCATGTTAATCAAAAGAAACATTATAAATATGGATATCTTTTACCTCGGTGACCGGTGAAATTTAAGAAGTGTGGATAAACCGGGAGAAAGATAAATACGACACACCAGCTCTGCCCTTATCTTTCCAAATTGAAACAATGAAACCACAGACATCCACAGACATTTAAATTATTTAAACATAGACAGATAATAAGAATTTTCTCGTTCGATTACGCAAAAGCATTGCTGTGATGCCAACATTCAAAATGCCGCTGTGACGTCACCAATCGTATTCAGGGTTATGTCTGGTCCACACTATTCGATTATTGTTAAATTAGCAACATAAAATAATAAGAAATCGAACAGGAACTATTCCACGTCCCAATTTAAATTGAGAAAACATTTTTACTGGTGGTACTAGCTGAAGGTCTGATCGTTCTTTCCTTTTGACTTCAAGCCTTTGAAGTTTGAACTCTTCCCAAACGTTTTTTTTTAAATCCTGGGTACGTCGAATGTGTGTAAGCGGCCTTAAAAAAATAAAATAATGCATACCATGTGTTTGATTACCCATCTAGTGGTCACTAAATTAAATATAGTTTTTTTTTTGTTTTACTTGGTTTACATTTTAATTTGGTTATAATTTTTATATCTCGTTTTTATCAGATCAGCCACAAAGTGGAAATCCATAATAGATTTATTTTTGGTATACTACTCAATACATGTATAAAATGATAAATTATAAACTATCGATTTCCGAAAAAGAATAAATAGATAAATTACTTGAACGTGTATTGTCTAAAATACTGTCATCTATCAAGGTTAGTTTTAAATACGCAAAATGATAGTATGGGCCAAAGCTCGTGAGAGGGTCGACATAGGGTTAACCCTTTCAGACCTGCATTAAAACTGATGGTAGAACATTTTTGATGTTCGATAACAAGTTTTTGGTACACTTTTTATCTGTTAATACTTTAGAAGTTATTGCTGCTTTCATTTGAAAAAAAAACAGTAGGTCTCAGACTGTGTTTCACATAAAATGACAAACCATACACTGCATACAAAAAAAGTTTCTTTATTAAAAAAAATACTTACATAAAAATTAAACAATAAAAACACACCTTCAAAAATTAAAAAAATAAACCCAGAGAAAAAAGTCGACAAACCACAAATATAAAAATGGCTACCGCCCGAACGAGTAGCTAAAATTCAATGAAAAAAGCGGGCAAAGCCATTAATATCCGCAATTGGAAAACGAAATCCGCCAATTTTTATTCGCTCCAGATAGGGGAGAAAAAGATCTAAGATACCTACATGTATTTTCTAATATACGTACCGAACGAAAGGGTTAAGAAAAACGAAATTGTCATCTGCATCTGGAAGAACTTGAGATTTATACTGATAATAATAATTTATTGCATATCATATTTCGACTGTACACCGCCAACAAACAATTCATCTCAATATTTAAAAGCCTTTTTTTTTTGTTTCTTAGAAAATATTTAAAATAGCGCAATTTGTGAACGCGTGTCACGTTTCGTTTTCCCTTAATGCTTTTAAATTTATTTAATTTTTATTTATTAAATATTGAGTTGAATTGTTTGTTAGTGGTTATATATACATATGGAATAAATTGTTAGCGTTATTGGAGCTTGCCTTTCGAGAAACTTATAAAAATACAGTATATAATTGTAACACTAACATGCAATATTTTTGTAGGTTTCTTGAAGGACTTGTGCTACCTACATTAAAAATTTATTGAATTTCATATTCCGTGTGTATGCTGGTTGACGAACTTTTTTTCTAAAATATTGCACTTTGCGCCATCTGTGAGTGCTAATTGTGACCAATGGATGAGCTAGTTTGGCTACTTTGTTGATTTGGTTGTTGAATTATTTTTCTCCATTTGGTAGCCATCTTACGGTGAGTAGATTATCAAAGTTATTTCTCACAATAAATCAAAATATTATAAAATTATTATTTTACAATATAAGTTATTAGAAACATATGTTTATATAAGAATATTTAATTTGACCAAAAATGAAGAGTACCTATGAAGTTGATTTTTCCTCTTTGCTTACGAAATAGCATAATTTTCAAGTATTTTTCTAAGGTTTTTTTTAAATTTGAGAAGAGATCCGATAATATTTTGTGAATGGTATTTGCTATGATACAATATAATACCTATACCATAAAAAATGATAACGCGCAAACTGTAGTTCCAAATTTCACCGTCAGAGTGCATTGCGGTAGCTTCCACTTCCACTGACTTTTGCATATACACGGGTGCCGAGCCCCCGTTCGTCACAGTTTATTCGCAAACCTGGTCTAGACTAGACGTGCTGTTGTTTGGATTATATTATTGAAGTTATATCGAAACAACATCGTAGTGCATTCTACCGAGCCCACTTTCTCACCCGGAATCGACGCTTCATCAAAAACGGAGTCCCTTCCGGTGTTCGGTACATTGTTATCCAGCGCACTGCATTCGGTGAACGGGTCGATACCGGCCAAGCACCGCTGCCTTCCTCAATACTATATACTGAGAAACTTCTCGCCATGGCTTTCATGATGCCCGTCATGAAGAACGACTGGGACATTTACAAGAGTAATCGCTCCAGGAGGACTTCGGAGAACTCCCAGCCGGGCAGGTCCAGGAAGGTCTCCGAGAGCAAGTCGGAGAGCGGGGCGGCCAGCTCTCCCGGGGGCGGCTCGCTTGGCTCCCCGGCGCACCGCAGCGTGCCCATGATGATGGGAGCCGCCAGTCGCCCTGCGCGCCCGCCGCGGCCCGCGCGCTCGCTGTCGTGCTCGCCACCCGCTGCAGCGCCGCCCGCAAAGTTCCACACCAGGCTGATGGACAAGCTGAAGAAGAGTCTGCAGCGCAAGGAGCGCGACGGGCCGGACGACGAGCGTTCCTCGTGAGACGAGGCCCCCGCGCCAGCCGCCTCCAGCGATCTGAGCTTGGTCTGAGGGTGTGGGTGTGTGACAGTGATGGACTAGTTCACCGGCCCGAGCTGATCCCTGTGATATTTATACATGTCATGTAACGGATGTGCTAGTTGAGGGTTGGGGTGTTCCAGCGACCCGCTGTACCGTGTACCGTGCACCGTGTATCGTGTACCGTGCACCGTGCACTGTGCATGCGTCGTTGCAATGTATATGTTCCCGTGTTTGAACATTTTCACTAGGAAACGCATCACTGAAAACAAACATCGAAGATATTCATTATATAAAATCTTTTTGCTTCATTTTGTTCGTTATTTCGCTTACTGGCCTATACTTTCTCACGGTACCTAGGAATTAGGATACCTCTGGAGTTTTACATTATCTCAAACTCAAGAAAAATGATATCAACGCCGTTTCAGCCTAGATTCTAAATAAGTTCCTATTTTTATTGTAAATTGGGTATAGAAATATCAATTAAAGCAAACAGGCACCAAGATTTTTACAAGCAGAAGAAAACTCTAAACAATGACGGGCCATTGCAGCCCGCCACACTATAAAAACACTTGTAATAATTAATTATTTTAAATATTTTTTTAATACAATTATTATAAACCGCAAATGATTATATATGTTGGGTTCTCCAATCGGCGCGGCGTGCTTATAAAATGTTAAGAGTATTATTAGTAAAATAAGTTGAACGTGAAAACATCCATTCCCCGCTGGGTCAGTTGGAGGATTTAATGGCCTCTTGGCTCTGAATGCGAGGGTCAGATTCCTGTGACAATACTTGCTCGATATATCCAGGACCAAACAATATTAAATAATACCTATGGATTTTAGCTTTTTCTTCCAACTAAGTTGAGCGATGTTCGTATATAATTAGTAATCAGATTATTATAATAATAATATTATCTTGACTTTATATTTCATTTTGCCTTAAAGGTACCATTTATCGATGGAACTATAAGACTGCAAGTTAGTTATAGAATATTTATACTACATAATTAGTTATTATATACATTGATGTGGCAGGAAAGCGTTTTGCTCAGAGAATGTCCTGGTGATGATTTAGATTATAAATATTTAGTCATTTGCCAGGTTTCAGTTTCCTAAACCAGGATCTGGACAGTTGTGACTTGATTAGAATGTTTACCTATCTATGTATTTTCACAAAATAAATTTTACAAAACGTTTTTCCATGAGGTGAATTCTAAAATTAAGTTTTGAATACATAGTTTATTATTCGTTACAATGTTCAGCCTGATCAGAATTTTCTACAGTTACAGATAAATACTTAGTTTATGCAAATATTACATAATATTATGTTTTGAAACGCTTTTTATTATCTTCTAACTGACTGTAATTAAGTGTAGTTGGCCACATTGAATTTATTTTTGCAGTTCCATTGATTAAAATTCATTATGTTTTGTATCGGCAAAGTGTATTTTCTTCGCCATGTCTTATATCAAATAAACGTTCTTATTTTATACTTGACACATTTGTTTTATTCCCTATCAACAGTAAATAATAAGTTCCCATCTCCAATGAAATTACATACTGATTGATTATTTAAGAAACCTGTATTCAATATCAACTATTTGGGTAATTACCCCCTACTTGAAACCTTTACGATATTATGCCACACTCACCTAGAACCGTGAGTTTGTTATTTCAAGGCTGACAACCCTGTAACTCCCATACGGGGTTGACCACCATTGAAAAATTAAAGAATGATTCAATATGTAGGTACTATATATTACATATTTTTAATAATACTGTTGAATTGTTGGATATTTTAACTCATGACATCACAATACAAAAATAATGATTGCGGAATGCTTTCATGCAAACAAAAATTGCTGGATTTTTATTAAATTGTTTCCAAAAACCATTCTTGTGCGAAATAGTTCAAAAGTATGTAAAACCGTTTTTAAAGTGTGACAATTTTGACTGAACATTCCCCCTTAGATTCTAAGGGCTGGTATTTCAGTATACTCAGGAATGTTATGAGTCGGTTTGGGTTGTCAGGAAACCTACCCGATAGCAACTTGACGAACTTAAATGTATGCTAAAAAGACCCTCCACAGCATCCATAATAATAATAAATGGATTATTTTTATAGCGCCGTTTTCGTGAGAAAATCACCTCAAAGGCGCTTTACAACATAATTTATCTAACCTATAACTTATCACTTAGACTTATATATAATAATTTACATATTAGATTAATTACTAATGGCTTACATCTAAGACTTATATAGATAGCGACTTACAACTTAGACCTGTAGCTAGTGACTTAAAACTAGTAATAGAGGCTTACAACTAACATATTTACATTTCAGACTAAATTATGTACAAAATGTTACTATTTACAAAATCAGAGCATAACCTGATATTGAACAGCAGTGGGGCGAGTATGTATGTGATACTTCACAGCTGCATTTGTATGCTTCTGATCAGTTTGAGGTTAATATACATACATATACGAGTATATCATATTCTACATCTTTATTAACATGTCTAGGTAATGCTAGACATGTTAATAGAGATGGTAATGCTAGACAGATACCTTTATACGATTAAATTTTAGAATGTTATGATCGCCAAAAGAAGAAGGAAGTTTTTACCTATATTAATATTATGTATATGTTTTATTGTTAGTTTTATGACATGGATACAAAAAATGTATTTAATGAGTTATCTGAATTTAAAGAAAGGCATAGATATTAAATGTATGAAATTAATCGACAATCAATTACGCGCATTAAGAAGATTCGTCCCTCACAATTAAAACAGATTAAGGTGTTCAGCTCCCACTGACATTGTATATTGGTAAGAATTTCTAGGGAACTTAGTATTGGACATGGAAAATTGAATTATAGATAAACATAGGAAACAATGTCATTAACAATGTATGAATGTGTTCACGAATTTATGGAAATGAGTATCTGAACAGATGAGTTTTTAGTTTAGCTCTAAATTCTGACGGACTGGTTATGCAACGCAATTCCATAGGGAGTTTATTCCATGCCAGATACTCCGAAAGCACGATCACCAAACTTAGTGCTCGGTTCGCGTTTTTCTGTTCTTTCAGCCTTCCGATAGCAGATGATGTCGCTGATCTAAGAGTTGACTGCCTTAGACTAGTATTTTCCGGAACACATAGCTCAGAGATATAGGATGGGGCCATTTCATATGGATGACAAAGACCCAGAGGGGAATTATTTTCCTGAGACCGTGTGGAGTTAATGTTAAAAAAAAATCTCTCAAGTCGAACTTAAAAAGCAACTGAAATACCGACCTTAAGTATAAAAGTTTAAATTATTTTTTCCTGTTAGGCTGGGACTTACGTGCCATAGCGCCTACTAAATAATATTCAGTACTGTAATTACGAGCTCTGGATAAAATCTCGGAGTTCAGGGGTTTCAAACCAACACTGATTGAAGAAAGGATTAAGTCACATAATACTTTCTCGTGCTAATTACAGAAATATCCCATTATATAACAAAGCTAACAAGTTATAACAAAAGACCCTTTAAATTGAGTGGGTTTACAAAACTCTTTGTTAGTTTAGTCACCCTTTCGTTGAATTATGTTGATTATGAGTCACGGAAAGTACTCCCTGACACAAAAGGGTTCTTACCTGACCACCCAAAATAAACACTTCCTGGTAAAGTTGGTAATTAAGGTATAATTATAGATATACTTAATATTTTGTAGAAATACGCAACATTAAAAGCCAAAACTTATTTCATAAATTAATAATTATTACTTTGTTTAAATCACTGTTTTAATATGTAAATATCTACATGTTTCAGAAGATAAGTTCCCCTCATCAGGATTAACAATATACCTACTAAAAATTATGACAAGTATACTTAGTATAGACAAATACATACTAAGCAAATATAACAAATTACAAACATAAACAAAAATTAAAAATAAGTGATAAAGTAGGTAAGTAATTAACTAAAAATGTTAAAATAACAGTTTTTTTTTAATATTATAAAACATTAAATAAAAAAAATAAAAAAATAAAAATTTCAAAAGCTTATTGGTTTAATTTGTGTATAGTTTGACACAGTTAACTTTGAAGGCCGCCGAAGGAGCGACTAAAGACGCCATTGTTTTTTTTTTAATAATTCGGTCTTTAATATATTTGTATCGGGCTTCTTCAAAGTTTTTCTTTTTATGAAGCGAATGAAAAAACCAATGAAAAAAATCCATGAAAAGTGATGTGTGCATTATTAACAATGTTTTGGTATTCATGAACTTTGGAAATCTGATAAAAAGCCCCGATAACACACAGGACGTTTTGCTTGCCATTTAATTGTGGGCATTTATTATTTTGGAATTACAAAATGTCATTAATATGGCAACACCAAGCTACTCACTTCGTGTTTGAAATGTGTTCTTCACATTCAAATGTTTTCACTTATTCGCATTTAACAATTTGTTTTAAAGAAATAACCAAACGCATCATAATTATTTTTTTAACAATTTTTTTATAATTTTTAATTAAAAATTTGTTTTTTATTTGTCTAACATATATTTAATGTTTATTTCGATAAATAAATTTCAGAAATTCGATAAAATTGCCTTTCCATATAATGCCTTCCGTGCAAAGTGTTGAATAATGAAAAAAAGTTTGAACATAAAATTGTCTTAGAACATGATGTAGGATCAATCATTCCCTTCGGAACGTACCACTAATTTCTGAACACCGTTTGGTCAAGGTAAAAAATATGTATTTGGAAAATTGAGCTTTTAAAATATTACAATAATTTTCCACAGGTCATAACCAATCTTGGTGACATTTTAGACGATCGAAGCGACTCATTTTTTGTCTACTATTAAATGTCAGACTGTACCCCGCAAACTTTGACCAGTAATTAAAAATGTCGACGGCTTTTTGGTTTTCGGTGAATTTTTTGTTATATATGTTACGATTGCAAAATTAGCGTTTAATGTTTTAAATTTACTACCACGGATGAAAAAAAATAATCTTTTAATATCTTTATTATAAAAGCGACAGCTAAGATTTTTGCTAGAAGTTGGCGAAACTTTGGTGCGCACTGTTTCACACTTACAATTTTTCTGCCTTGTTCCTATTACTATGGCAGAGGTTCACAACCATTTTGGGTTCATTGCACATTTGTCAAGTAGGTATATTTTCTCTCAACGCCCCACCCCTTCCACCCACCATAATTGTATCAAACAGATCTCAACAAAAAGCGCTGTAAGTATCTACAGTGTTTATATCAAAGTATGTGCACAAAGTATGCCTATTGCCAAAAAATCATATACAATAAATCAAAATAGCAAATGGCAGATTGGACGCCCTGGATTTAACGGGATTTATTACCCTGCATGTACCCAGCCGTAACACGAGACAGACGGCTCTGTATAACAATCCAGCGTCTTCAAATAATTATTTCGAGAACTCTCCTATTCAAAGATTGCACAGACTTGGTAATGAGTTCAGTTCAATTGATGTTTACCGTTACAACACTGTGTCCAAGCTAAAAATCAGTTTATTTGAATGTTTTTATTAAATTTATTAAGTTTTTTTTTTCATGTGCATCGTTTTTTATTGCAATTTTTATTATGTTATGTTTCTGCAAAATACCCAATCAGGTATAATAAAGGCTGGCTGTTTTATAAACACGTATATTATAAACTGTTCATATTTTACAACGTCATAGTAATTATAATTCTACTGCCTTTATTACCCACCTACTACGCTGAAACTAGCTAGTTACATAGTATCTACCTGCTCACTTCTTTTATACTTATGTTGTTATATTATGCACGAAACTACTTCTTATACTCTTTTGTACAACCTGCTGTTATAATGTAACCATGGGATAAACTATTATTCATTGTGATAATTACGCTGTAACTACATAGTGTTATATTGTATCTACTTACTTCTTTTACACTTATTTATTATTTTATGTGTACATTATTGTATTCCCTTGTAAAACTATGTGATAAATGTATCAACATGTAAAAGCCTTCTAGGCATGAATAAATAAATAAATAAAAAATCGCCCCCCAAAGCACTTTTAACTCTTGATCGTCCCACAATCGACCTACATCGTCCACTTGCGGGCGATATTGACCACGTTGAGAATCACTGATCTACCGCATTCTACGGTAGTTACTAAAGAGAAAATAATATATAGAGATGTCCTAATAAGCAAGGGGAAGAAACCAAAATAAGAGGGGCGTGGGGCGAACTAGGTGTGCCGCCAATTTAAGTAAAATTAACTTAGTAAAAAGTTCAGCTTGTTTACAAAAACCGAATATTTTTAAAATTTATTATTATAGTCCAAAAAATACATTATTACATCCAGGGCATGAAAATACACATGTTATATTAATTTAGTTTGACCCTTTTTATAAATGTTTTGTTATTTGATTACCGTAGTCAAAATCACGCGGAATAAACGTGGACGGCAGTGAGCTAGGTTGGTGTCAAAATGGGTGACACGTTACCTTTACGGTTAGCTGTCGTAATCGTACTTGGGGCAAGTCTACTAATTCTGAAGTCAGTAGTAGGTACACTTGCATAAGACTTCCAGGGATTATCTGTTCAGTTGGGTATGTGTTTTTGCATACCTATTCTAATACTATGGTATTTGCACTGGCTCGCGGCAGGGTCCGACAATTTGTCTGTCAGGGCAAGGAGCCAGCAGCCATTTGGACTAAGTCCAGCGCCATTTTAGAAAGCACATGATATCTGCTGAAATAAAAACAACCATCCGCCATAAATTCAAACTATCCTTTTAAAGTTATCG